>CAUYRH010018204.1:0-15519 GCA_963574655.1 Perodicticus potto
CCACCCCACCCCTCAGTGGTAAGACAGAATTGATTTACAGAAAAGAATACAGAAAACACTAAAGCTCCTGGTAGAGGGAGCGAATTCAAGTGGGGAGAGAGAAGTTCTCTCCATTCCTCTCCCGGTCTTTCCCCGTCTCCTCCTTTAAGCCTTTAGCCTTAGGGTATATATAGGTGTATGGGTTCCTTGGCCAGGAAACGAATGAATGTAGTCCCTTCCACCGGGGGCAAGGTGAATGAGTGTATCAATGAATGGATACAGTCCATTCATGGAATTGAGGCCTAGGAAATTCACAAGAAATTGACGTAGGCATAGGAAATGGGAGTTCCACATTTAGTCCTAAGTGTAAAAGTGAAGGAGACACCAAGGCACAGGTGTCTCCTCAGCAGTTGTCCAGCCTTTTTGGCTATTGGAGCCTCTGGTGGGCATTGGAGGTCCCCCTCCTTGCCTGTCATCCAGCCCGCTGGCTCTTCAGCTGGCTGCCGCAGCACCGATACCACCTAGGAGGTGGCGGCAGGTCCGCCAGCTCCGCTGAGCTGGTAGCATATGATTTCACTTTACACAATCATCTTTCTGGCCAAAGATATTGAAAGGTGATACGTTATATAGAAGATAGCTCCCTAATGCCATTTTCCTTTTTATCGTTAATTTTAGCTACCCTACTTCTATACAGATTGAGAAAGCTTGAACAATAAATTCCTTTAAGCTAATGATGGGTTTGAGGTCTGATTGTGAAATTAGAATAAAAATACGTACATTTTTATTGATGATAAAATGTAGGATTTCTGATTTGATGATAAAATGTAGGATTTGTCATTTCATTAAGTGATTCTTAAGTAATGAAATTTTCATACAGTATTTTTAAAATTGAAAGTTCCTTTTAAGTTTAATAGTATATAGGATTATATTTTGGAGTTAAACACTATATACATATATTCACATATGTAATATGCGTGGAATATATACATATTGCATATATGTAGTAAATTATCTGTGTCTAAGTATTTTTTTTGAAATGCATTTTTTAGACCCTCATTATTCACATATAGCCAATAGATGCTGAAGTATTATTTTATATTTTGTATTGCAGAATGCAGAAAGTGGGGCCTCATTATATACCTCACAATCCAAAATAAAACCTCTGCTTTACATTTTTCTATCAATACATAGATTTGCAAACTTACAGGTGTATATTACTTCACAGTTTTCACAAGAATATCCTTCATGCTGTGAAGTTAAAGGCATTAAGCCTTACAATCCTTGGGCTGGGAAAAGTTGGATGATCGGATGTTTTGACAGGTACATGGATTAATTTGAGCTTTTATGTTAAGAATTGAGATAAATTTTTCCCAAAGAGATAAGAATAAAACTATGGTGGGTATGGTGGTGGTGGTGAGGACTTGATCATCATTAAAAAATTTAAAAACTTGTCCCATAAAACCATACTTCATGACTGTGGTGGTCAGTTTCACCAGATTCCCATCATAACTATTAAAGGGTATTTATAATTTTATGTTGCCAGTTATTATTGCTCTTTTTTTGGTGGAATTTTTGTATAAAGGTCTTCACCAGTTTATGCATGGATGGCTGTTACTGATCTTACTAGACATTACAAAAAAAAATTATGACTATGAATGTCTGGTTGTGACTAATCTAAGATTACTTTGAGGTTTAAGGATTATATGTGTAAAGTATTAAGCATATCTTCTGGCAAATAGGTATACACCAAAGGATGTTGATCATTGAAGCTTTATAGACCACCCTATACTCTGTTAACAAAAGAAATGTGTATTTCTTACCTTATTTTTATCTCAATATATAATTAAAATTGTCATTTTAAAAAGCAATATAGCTGTAAGGCCCAGGTGACATTATCTTTTTTCTGTCCTCTGTTTCAGAGCAAATCTTAGAAGTGGTTATGTTTTGAAACAGCCTCTGAAATAGCTTTTCAGAATTCTTTAGCGGCTAATCTGGTTATTACTAAGTGAAAAACACATTGGCTGATAAAACTAAAACATATTTTCATTGCTCTTTATTATTTTTTGGTGGGAAATTGATTTAACTTTTAAAAATTGCTCGTAAAGTGAAATTCCAGTGGTACTTCATTTTGTTTAAAACACAAAAAAAGGGAAATCAAATAGATAATGGTGCAATGTTTGGTAACATAGTGATTCTAAATTGTGGTCCTCAAGACTAAAATTAAAAGTTTATTTACAAATTAGCCCTTGATATAAGGTGTAGGGGGAAGGCACTTGGAAATGTCTTATGGAAATGACATTTTGCATCTGAGGTTTTAGCTAAATTTTTACGTTTCATGGATAACCATGATTGTGCTTAGGCAGATGTGTTATGTTGGGATGAAGAGGAAACAATCTTTGAGTTTTCAGTTTGGCTACGCCAAATGCAAGTTTTTTTCCAGATCTTTTCAGCAGCCATTTATTTATTTTTCATGGTAGTTCATGTTCTGTTATAAAACCTTTTAAAAACCACAATCAGTAATTATTTATCTGCTAAAGAAGAGTATAATGAATAATTTTTAATATATAAAACTTTTATGGGCCTGTGTGTGTGCATGGGTGATTGTGTGTGTGTGTGTGTGTGTGTGTGTATTAGACTGGCATTATTGGATAAACTCCCAAACTATACCAAGGAACTAGGATAATGATCAAGGTAGCAGAGCTGGACTAGATTAGAAGTATTTAAAATTCAGGTTCAAACCCGGCCCTGGTCAGACTGCAACAGAAATAGCTGGGCTTTGTGGCGGGCGTCTGTAGTCCCAGCTACTTGGTAGGCTGAGGCAAGAGAATCAACTAAGCCAGGAGTTGGAGGTTGCTGTGAGCTGTGACTGCACAGCACTCTACTGAGGGTGATAAAGTGAGACTCTGTCTCTACAAAAAAAAAAAATGCAATCCTATAGCAGTTGATATTATGAGGTTTCTTTGTTTTGTTTTTATATTTATTTGCTGTGGTGTTATGTGTTGGAGAGAATTAATCCTTCTGACCTCTTACCTTTCACTGTCACCTTGGTTAATGTGAAAGATCTAAGCTCACATGTGAAAATAGAGGTAAAAATATACAGTGTTTTTAAAGATAGTACTCACCTATCAGTTTCTCTAGCATTACTCTAGAGAGGTTTTGAAAATGAGACTTCAATTTCTTGAATCATTCCTTAATATTGGAATATGTTGGAACAAAACAAAAATAAAAGAGGACATCGTTTTCCTTTTTTTATTGATAATATAGGATACAAAGTAAGTGGTTATTTTGATCACATATATTCAAAATTCTTTTCATCTATAAGCATATGAGAAAGTCCTCCAGGAATTCCGACACTGTCAAGCAACTTTTTTTGTACCATTAAAAAAACCAATGATGATAGCACCTCTTGAAGTTTTTGGCAGCAGAGGAACTCACATTATTCTGTTGCTTACTTTTTCTGGTCTCATGCAGAAAGCATATAATTATGTATACAAAATCTTTAATTATGTGGCCACTATGGCCATTATAGAATATCATATATTTAGACAGCTATAAAGGTGAGAATTGGTATAAAAACACTGCCTATTCAGACAATTATGCCTGTGCAGAATTACAATTTCCTGCATAGAAGTTTCTTCCAAAGTTGCAAAAGGTTTTATTTGGCTTAAGCTAGAAGGTTGATACAGCAGCTTAGCAATGTTGGCAAATATGAAGCTTAGATTTTTAAATATGCAATCACAGAGGAATTTTCTTCAACGTATTTTGGTGAACAGGAAAAAAAATTATGCATCTTTTACTGGTTCATTGGCACCTCTTCTGACTAAACCGCTGATTGATGAGGACCCACTGGATTTACTGCTCATATTTAGGCACAGTTTCAAGAATATGTCTCTCCTTAATTGTCAGCAGCCACATTTTTTTTTTTTTACTTTGTCTGAAGGTGAATGAAAAGTATTAGTGTGATAATGAAAATATGAGCAAAAAGTATGAATATGCACAATAAATAGTATTGTTTATAATGTGAGCTTCTGTAGTTTGGTATATTATGTTGTTAACAAAGTTAAAAATGTTGTATAACGTTTTTATATATATCTTTCACTGATTCAGGTAGTTGGAGGGACCATGGCCCATGTATAATGTGTTAAACCTGGAGACCACAGGAGCTTGCTTCAGCATTTTTTTCCCTACACCTGCTGTCCCAATCAGGTGATTCTCTCAACTTGAGAAATTGCTCAATTTATTGTGAAAAGAGGAAAGAGATCGCCTACTTGCTAGTGTGTAGATATCCACAGTCATCATGGACTTTTAAGGTTTTCAGTTATATTTCTTTGGTATCATATCAGTCCTGCTTAAAAATGGCATGTTACGCAGGTGTTTGAGGCATTGTTTCGGGTGATGCCTTCATACCCTTACAGATAGGGGGGCTGGAGACTGAAGCGGCAGTTAAAAAGTAGAAATAAAGAGTTTGGTGGTAAACTGATAGGGCCAGAAAAATGGAACATTTGATGAAAGGGCCATCACTTCTTATAGCAAGTATTTCAGTTACTGTGAGCAGCTGAACACTGGGACGTAATGGTTAGCAGCATCTGAAAAGGCGTTTAGCAGCTTCTTAATCACGTTGCACATATGGGACATTCTTGGATTACTTGGGATCACACAAAGTTTTATACACTTCTGTACATTAGCATGTGAGGTTTCTGTAGCTCTGAATGTTTGAAATAACCTTTCCTATGTTGGCTTTCCTTTTTTCATCATGGTATTATAGTAATAAGTGGTCCTATACGCTTCTTCAGCTTTATTTAAGGTATAATGGACAAATAAAAATTATATCTATTACCATATACAATGGGATGTTTTGGTATACGTATACTTTGTGGAGTGAGTAATGCAAGCTAATTAACATATTTGTTAACACACGGCCTTTTTCATGGTGAGAACATTTAAACCTCTCTCTTAGCAAGTTTCAAGTACACATTACATTATCATTAATTATAGTCACCATGCTGGGCAATAGATATCCAGAACTTATTCATCTTGTCTAACTGAAACTGTGTACCTTTGATCAATCTCTGCCCGTCCCACCCTCCTCCACCTCCAACCTCCGGCAACCTCCATTCTGCTTTCTGCTTCTGTGAGTTCAACGTTTTTAGATTCCACATGTAAGAGAGATCGTGTTATCTTTCTGTGCCTGCCTGGCTTGTTTCCTCCAGCATAGTGTATATTCGTGTTGTTGACGATGACAGGATTATCTTCCTTTTAAAGGATGAGTAGTCTTCACTTGTGTACACATATACACCACATTTCCTAAGAGACATTCATCTGGCCACGGGCTCTAAGGTCGATCCTTTGTCTTGGCTCTTGTGAGTAGCTGCAGTGAACTTGGAGGGCAGAGAGCTCTTTGACTTACTGCTTTGATTTCCACTGGGTATCTACCCAGAAGTAGGATTGCTGGATCATATGGTAGTTCTATTTTTAATTGTCTGAGGACTCTCCACACTGTTTTCTATACTAATTTACGTTCCCACCAACAGTGTACAGGTTTCCCTTTTCTCTACATCTTTGCCAGCACTTGTTATCTTTTGTCTTTTTAATGATAGCTACTCTAGCGAATGTGAGTGTGAGATGGCATCTCATTGTGGTTTTAATTTGCATTTTCCTGATGCTAAATATTTTTTCTTATACCAGTGGGCCGTTTTTGGGTCTTCTTTTGAGAAATGTCAATTCAGGTATTTGCTAATTTTTTAATCAAGTAATTTGTTTTCTTGCTGTTGAGTTTTGTGAATTCTGTACATATTTTGGATTGTAACCCAGTGTCAGGGGATCCACTATAATAACTAGATATTTGACTGTTATTTTTTCAGCCATATGATCTGGCTTTCAGTAACCTCACTATGGTCTGGCTCAATATTTCAGTATCACTCTTAAAAATATAGGAAAAAACTATCATTTAAATTGCTATCAACTGTACATAAGTACGATTGATCAATGTAAATGTCTTGAACCCACAGGCTTTTGGAAGGAGGCCATTCTAGTTTTCATTCTTGTCTTTTCCTCTTTCTGATATTTAATACTCCCTATCAAACCTCAAAGTTTACCTTTCTATAAAATGGAGACAGAATCTGTTTCAAAAGGCTACTTGGCTTAAAAAGGATGAAATGATAGGTGGGTACAGAGCAGGAACATTTATTGAGAGCTTAGTATGTCAGGTAGTATATTCCTTCTTTGACAAAATCTCATTTTTTTACATTAAAAGATAATTACAGCTGTATAGATTTTCTGTAATCATGCTCTTTTTTCCATCATTCTATGTAAGGTCACCTAGGTATTGGAGGAAATGTGGTGTATGTATGAAGTGCCATACCTTAACAATTAAAACTTGCTTCAGTGTATAAAGATGAACAGAAAATATTAGATGGTTAAGATCCAATTAAAAAGAGTATTCTACATTTTAAATACTTTGTCTGTTTTCTTTTTCATAAACAATAGAATAAAAATAATCTGAATATAATCAAAGCCTGATTTAATGTGATCTACCACAAAAACATAATTGTACTTCATATAATATAGCAATTTGTTCAAATATGAAATCCATCTACCGCTAATGAGCTTGCTTCTTTTTTCTAAGTGATTTAAGTCAGCTTTAGAGTAAACAGTGTTTGCTTTCAATTTATTTAGCTGTATTTATGTTGATGTAAATTTCAAGTGTTCTTAAGAATCAAAAGATTTTCCATTAATCATTAACAAAGGCTCATACATTACATTAAAGTGTTAATGAAAATTTTTGAAATGTCAGCATTGGACATACCAAAACATCAAAAAGCCTTTTTCTCGGTCATGTGAGTCAGTCACATTACGATATAACTACTGGATGATTGTGGAACTATTTATTTGCTTTGAATGTATAAGTATACCCAGAGAGAGACCAGGGATTCAGTTCTATTTCAAGTTCTCAAGTTCTTGAAAACTTAATTGATTGAATTGGGTCATCTATCACTCCTCAGATATTTACGTAAGACGCTCTTTTGAGCTTTTATTCAAGGAAAGGTGAACAGTCTCCCCTCTTTTAACTCCTTAGATTATTGCTAAATGGTAGGCTTGTGGGTTGGGAGGACCTCTTGAGTGGGACCTGGGAGTAATTATCGTAACTAAATGTGGCTAGCCGATCATAGCCTCAAAGTGCGAGGCGATCATAGCTAGACCTCAGGAGGAACGCACAGAGGGAGGATTTGGGAGAGGGACGAGGAGGAATTTAGAAACACCTCACTGTGATTTCTTGGCCACAGAAAACACTTTACTAGGCTAGGATGTAAGAATATTCCTCAGTTTACAGAAAGGTGAGGGCTACTGTCCATTCTGAGCCATCCGAATGGTTCTGTGGTGCAGAGTTGGTGTTGTCTTCGTATGTAGCATCCTTGAGAGGTTTGGCCTGTATCCCTGACTTGGAAAGCTGCAACTAAGATCTTGTGTGACCAAGAGGGTTGTAATTATTTAGAGATTGGTTAGTCCAGTTAGACCCTCAGAACAGTAATAGGAGAGGTCAAGAGCACTTGACCAAACAGCTACAGCTTTTCTACCATTGTGAAAAGCAGCAAAGAGCTGGGGAATGATGTCAGTTAAGCTTTGTTGGTAACTTGGAATCAGTTGTGGTAAATAGACATGGGCAGGCTACGGTAAGCAGGGGCTATGGGACTTTGAGACTATAGGGCTGTGGCACCTGAGAGCAGCAAAGAACAGTGACAGCACAGTTCTGACCTTCCTGTGTATTGAGGCAGAGGAATGGTTCCACCAGATAACTCAGGAACAGCATCAGGAGAGATCCCAGAGGTGGCTCTTACAGGCAGAGAGGTCCTTTTGTAAAATTCATGAGTATCACAGGTGAGGAACAACTTCCCGATGGCCTGGCTGTGAGAGTTTTAGGCAGAGCTCCTCCCAGGATCATTGGGTTATGGTGGAAAATGTTCCAGGTCCTTTTCTGGAAAATTCCATGAGTGGCAAAGGACCTTGAGCTGGTAGTTTCTCCCACGGTACAATGGCCAGCAGAGGCGAGCCTCTAGGAACAAACCCTTCCTGACATTTACTGTGTGTACTAGTCTTTATCTCAGCTTCTTTCCATTTGTCATCTGTGATTCTCACAGCATTGCTGTGCAGGAGTCATCTTATCTCCATTTTAGGGAAGAAGAAACTAAAGATCAGAGAGGTTGAATTATTTACGTCCATCACGTAACTACTAACTAGAAGGCCCCCCCCCCCAATACGTTATTCACTTGCTAGAATGGCGATAGATTTGTACAAAAAAGTTTGGAATTATCAGATCGGGTATGTGTGGGGGTGGGGGACAGATTTTAACCTTCCTATTATATTGGCCGAAATTTACTTAAAAACATTTCAACCTTGACGGTGTGTACTATTTATTATTCACTTGTTAGTTTAAATCATTCTTTTGTCTGGAAGTCTCTCCTCTACTGGAATTCACATCCCAGTTAGTGGCCAGCTAGAATACTAGTTACTTTGGAAACTACCACTACAAGGATTTTCTCATTGGTGGCAAGAATCCCCACCACCCTCCCCCCACAAGCTCTGTCATTGATAGTTAATGTAATGAACATTAGAAATGAGCCCTCATTGGTGATACTGGTACCATTAGAGAGATAGTACACTCATTTCTCACTCTTGGATCATATGGTATATACCATGTCTAATTGTTAATGTAGTCTTTTAAAAAAAGTTTTGTGTAGAATTTTATTCGGAATTTCTTTTCACTATACCCTGATAAAAATTTATGGAGATAGCCTGTTCTCACTCATTTGTAAATTTTCAGGTGCCACTATCATTTATCCAAGAAAATTAAATACCTTGTACAATTCAATTGGCCTAAGTTGGTTCAAAACACTTCGTTCTAATAAGATGTGGACACAAGTGTTTTGGCAGCAGAGATTACGATAATCTATATGATAAGACGGTATGTAGATCATTGTGGCTCGAAATTAGTAGATATCAGGAATTTTGATTACCAGTGTAAATCAATGTATCATTCTTGAGGAGTACAGTGATTTTAAGCATGTTCTGAGAAAGTAACGAAAGGTCCTTAAGAAAAGTAACTTTCAGTGATTGCTTTTGTTTGAGAAGAAATTGTATTTGGATCGTCCATTTGCTAAGAAGGGTCAAGTCTTGCAAATTCATGTGCTTATTCTTCTTATACATTTTATTTGTATGCTTGCTTACTTTTTGTCAGTTATGAATGAACACACAGTAAGGTAAATTGACTCCCACTTGCTGTGCATGATCAATTGCAAGCCAGGTTTTCTTTCTGCCCTGATAGTGCTAGACAGTTTCAATTGTGAATTGCTTTGCATTCTTTTACATTGTCTATTTGCAGGGTTTAGGCCAACACTTCCCTGGTAGGCTGTTAAACTGTCCTCACACTTTATAAAAATGTAGTTATATGGGAGAATGCAAACTTATCTATCAGACAAGGGATTAAACACTGGAATACACAAGGAGCACAAACAACTGAAAAGCAACAAAATGCGTAATCTGATTAAAAAATGAGTAAAACATTTGAACAAACATTTCTCAAAAGAAGACATACAAATGGCTACCAGGTATATGAAAAAATGATTAGCATAACTAATCAGCAGAGAAATGGAAATCAAACAACCATGTGATATCATCTCATCCCAGTTAAAATGGCTTACATGAAAACGACATGCCCAATTTGCCAGTCCCAGTTTACGCCTGTTGTCCTGTAGTTCTTTTAAACTGTGTGCTCACTGATGAAAACTATGGGGTTTTAACGTAAAAACAAACAAAACACAAAGAAAGAAAGAAAAGCCTTACTTAGGGAAGACATTTGACTACCTGTGGGCAAAAATCCTGTACATTTAAAGATGAAAGTAAAACTTAGAATTTATTTTGAAGAAAGAGTCATTAGATAGCATATATATTAACTTTTATTTTTAGTAACCTTTCTAAATGTTTTAAACAGAAAACAAAAGCAGATAAAAATCCTGCTTAGGTTAGAATATTATCCACTTTGACCAAAGTTTCTATATAACTTAAAAATGAAAAAATAACCAACATTTAGAATAGATTTTTCATAAATTGATTGGTTAGATCTTGCTTTAATTGTAGTATCTAAAGCAATTTTAGCTCTGTTTTCTAATCAATCAAGATAAATTAAGATACTGCAATGGATGTGTATATGTATGTATCAAAAACCAAATAACTTTGACTATTCCGTTAGTTCATACTACCTTTATTAATTCAGGTAAGTAAATAGAATGGCTTGCCTTGAAGCTTCAACACCCCTGGCAACTATCAGAAAGGCAAAGTACACTTAGATGCAAAAGGATATCATAGTTTCAAGTTGTACTTTATTGTAGTCTCTGGAGTAAATATAATATGGTTAGCAAAAAAAAAAAAAAGGAGAGAAATTATGCATAAACATCCTTTATTATTTAGAAAACCTGTTTTTTTTAATAGACAAATAAGAGAGAAAATCTTGCAGATTGTATTATTCCCAAATAACAATGTTTATTTTGTAGTTCAGAGTTTCTTAAGATGTTCATAGGATAGCCTGGATGAAACAAATGAATATTATATGTATTACTCTATCCTTGATTTCTCCTGATGAATATACTATTGAAGTGATGTTAAGATACAGGTTTGGAAATCATAATGTTGAATGTTTTGGCTCCTGAAAAATAATGCAAGTCAGTGGTCCGTTTGAAAAGGAACTCAATTTTGTATAATCATTTATGTTTAGAATTTTCCCCCATGGAGAATTATAATTTTTATACTTCAATTAAATAATTGTTTTTCTATTATTTTGAAAATTTCAAAATTACAGTGTGTGGTAGGATGAATAATGATCCACAAAGATGTTCACGTCCCAATCCCTGGAACCTGTGAATATCACCTTATAGGAGAAAAGGTACTTAGAAACGTAATTAAATCCTGGATTGTGAGGTAGGGAGATTGTCCTGGATTATCTGGGCAGGCTCAAGCCAATGGCATGAGTCCTTAAACGTGGATAAGTCTTGCCAGCTAAGTCAGACAGATGAGATTGCAAAGCAGAAAAGATTCTAAGAATGAGTCATCTTGTGGATGACTTTGCTTAAGGTGGAAATGGACCACATGCTGAGGTCCTCCTAAGAGGAGCACAGGAGTTACAGTCCTAGTAGTAGAAGTCACAACAGAAACTAGAGGTTGGAGCAGTTGGAGAAAGGGGTCAGGAGCCAAGGGCTAATCAAAGCTCCTAGCTTACAAAGCTAGAAAAGGTGTCTCCCTAGCGTTTCTGGGAGAAACTGTGCCTGGACGTTAGCCTGTGGAAACTGATCGGACATCTGATCTCCAGAACTATAGGGGAATAAATTCTTGTTTTTTTAGCCATTAAGTTTGTAGTAATTTACTATAGCAACGATAGGAAACTAAGATGCCAAATTATAGCAGAAAAGGTGAGGAAGTCAGATAAGCCCCCAAAGGGATCATGCGACTCCTTCTCAAACCCGGTTCACATTTTGGTGAATATCTTATCATATTTTTTTTTTCTTTAAGTAAATATGCTCATCCTAACTCCAGTTTGCTTTTATTTGCTCTTGTCATGTAATACTGTGTGATTCCATGTTGGTTTTTAAATATAAAATGTTCAGTACTAATGGGGATAGTTTTAAATGTGAAGAAAGACTTAAGATAATTCATTTTGGATTTAGAATTTAATAGTCAAGTTAGTAAAATTATAAGTTTAGATGTACTTAACCTTTCTAGAAGGACTTAAAAATACACATTTTTATAAGTTTGGCAGGTTTTAATAATCACATTTAAAAGCCTTTGAAGAATTATGGAATCTTTTACAAACTCAGTTACTTAAATGCTTTCTAACATTTTAAATTGCATTTCTAAATTTAAGATACTTGATCTCCTTTAAATCCTTTAATCCCCTGCTTGATAAACCTTTATGGTCTTAAGCAGTTCTTATATAGCCAATAAATTAAACATATAAATATGGTAAAGTTTAAGTTCTTCATTATTCCAGAATCATACAAATAAGCCCAGATCATTAACTATGTGTGTGTATGTAATACACACAAAAGTGCTAATATTATTGTTTTGATTTTCTTAAACTTTTCTATATTTAGTTTCAAACCTTTCCTGTTAAAAAGATATTTTTCTCCCATAAAATATTATATGATTTTAATATAATTTCTGGAGTTCTCTTCCCATGTAAGTTTTGTCCTTGTCTTCTTGGGTTGATTAAGTTTGCATAAACGTTGATGCTTTTAGCTGAAACAAAGATCAGATTTTTCTCTCAAGTGTAGAACAGTTAATTCCATGGAACCCTCTATCTTTCACTGATTCCTTCTTTTTAAGAAAAGAGGTAGTGCGTGGCACCTGTGGCTCAAAGGAGTAGGGCACCGGCCCCATATACCCCGGAGGTGGCAGGTTCAAACCCAACCCTGGCCAAAAAAATGCAAAAACAAACAAACAAACAAACAAAAAAAACCCCCTGAGGTAGTTACCTGTGCCACAACCATGGATTCCATTTATATACGTATTACCTCTTTTTGCTGACCAAAGTGTTTTCCTTCATTGACCATTTGATTGGATTTTGAATTTCTTTAATTCTTAAGATAAGTAAATCTTTTTCTATTTAAAGGCTTAAATTCAATGGAATTCTGCAATTTCATATTCTTTCTTTGTCTTAGGGCTGCATCATTCTTACAAATTAACTTTGTGATTGCATGTTGACAGTCTCCAAAGGCTCTGTCCAGCCTAGTCACAGCTCCTAAGATGATTCTTCTGACTTGTTGTCTTTCCCTGTAAATAAAAGAATACTCGTGGGACCGCTTTCTAGTGTTCTAATGCTTGAACAGAGTTGGTACCTCCATCCCAATATGTTCAACTTGTCCTCAACTATTGGAAATTTAGGATTCATTCCATTTTTGTTTTTGTTTTTCTTTAAAATGTCCTTATGCACATACTGTGGCACATTTCACTTTTTTCTGCTTGAATTTATAAGATCTACTTGTTTATCTTTTGATGATGTCTGTCAGTATCCTAAAATGGATTCTTCAGAATAATTTAGATTGTAGTTTTTATTTAAGGATGATAATGATTGGTTTTTTTTTTCAGGGTGAAAAGTACCAGTACATAGGTTTTTTTGTTTGTTTTGTTTTTTGGTTTGTCTTTACATGGAGCAATCAATTGATATAAGTAGCAAAATGCAGAAAAAAGTAAGCAGGTTTAATAGCCAACACTTATATCGATTATTGGGTAGATTGTACATGAAATATATCTAGCAAATTCACAATTTCACTATGAATAAATAATAAGTTTTAAAAACTTGTTCTTACACTTTCAGTTTTCCTGATTTCCTTTCATAAGAACTTGCCCAATATTTTTCTGTATATCACAATTCACTTTGATCTTTTCAAAAATAGTTTGAAAAACATACATTCCTATAAATGTTTAAGAAAATTCCATAGGATAATTCCTTAAAAGTCACATTTTACACCATTTTGTTATCTAGTTTGTTCTGCTTTATAGGAGTCTTTAGAAATCTGAAGTACAAATAAATTGAGTTTTTTACAGATGAGTGTGAATGTCATTTTTGACATGTTCATGTACCACCAAAGTCCTTCTTTTCCAAAAATAACAACCCCTTTGCTTATTAAGTACTGTAGAACTGTCTTTAGTAATTTGAAATATGTTCTGACTGACAAAACTTCAGTTCCTACACAAAGATTCAGTATTGTCTTTATTGGGTAAATTAATAAAAGATTGTGTAAATCACTGGAAAGTATAAACACCATAGGGACAGGGAGCTATCTTTTTACTCTTATATGTCACGTATACAGAGTAGTCCCTGGTATTTAATGATCTAATGAATGATTTGTCTTATTCGTTTCCAGTTATGTTCCTAGAAGCAGAATTGAGCTGGCTGTGTGTATACAAATTAAGTCTTCTGTTTTATGTGGACTATTTGCCTTCTAGTAGTGCTTGTTTCTACCTTTGACTCATAATTATTTTTCAGATAGTTGTTTTTTAAAGTGAATGAAAAGTGTTTTGGTAGATAAGATGTACTTAGGGAGAATGTTAGACTGTTGTTTGAGGAACAACCAGACAAACTAAAAAACCCTGGGATTTGGCTCTCTTCTGAGGCATTGGTATTCATCTCATTTAATTGGGCCAAGGATTTAAAGGCAGCAAAAGCCTTCCTTCTTGAAGGAGAGCCTGAATAAATATTTGTTAAATTGAATTGAGTCTTTGGAACAGAAGGAATCTTTTGTGGTTGTTAGTGGATACCTAGTTGAAATATTATGAAAGACACGTCAATGTTTTACTTGTCAAATCTCAGCCTAATTTACCTGTAGATTCTAAGAACATAATTATGCAAATAATAAAAAGCTTGACATATAAAACACAGTGTTAGTAGGAAAGACAGTGATGCAGAGGAAAGAATAATGTCTTTGGAGAAAAAACATAAACTCACCTAATGTTAGCTGGAAGATTTTTGCTTTTTTTTTTCATTGGCTTCCCACTCACCTGTGAAATGAATTTGAGAAACTCAGGTGGGCTGACAGGGAACATTCAGCTGAGTGGCCTCCAGTGAGGAACTTTTTGAATAGTTAATAGTCACTAGTTTGCCTGCTTTGATATGAGTCAGTAGGATTACAGTTTAAAAACATTTACTTTGTCTTTGTTTCCTGCCAGTTCTTAACCCTACTTACTTTAATTTTTTACTCTGTACATCTCAATTACTGTGTTTTGAATTTCTTATTAAGTCAGATTTCAGCTTTTTAAATGACTTAAAATTATGCTTATTTTAAAAAATCACTTTTTAAAAATAATTTTATTAAATCATAATTGTGTACATTAGTGCAATCATGGGGCACAATGTGCTGACTTCATATACAATCTGAAATATTTTGGTCGAACTGTTAAACATAGCCTTCATGGCATTTTCTTAATCACTATAAGAAAACATTGATACTCTGCATTTAATAAGTTTCAACAGTACCCTGCTAAGATGCACCTTATGTGTGATCCCACCAATTGCCCTCCCTCCACCCATCCTCCCCCTCCCCTCCCCTCCCTTGCCCTTTTCCCTGTATTCTTGTGCTGTAATCGGGTTTTAGCCTTCATATGAAAGCTATAAATTAGCTTCATAGTAGGGCTGAGTACATTGGATACTTTTTCTTACATTCTTGAGATACTTTGCTAAGAAGAATATGTTCTAACTCCATCTATGTAAACACAAAAGAGGTAAAGTCTCCATCTTTCTTTAAGGCTGCATAATATTCCATGGTATACATGTACCACAATTTATTAATCCATTTGTGGGTTGATGGGCACTTGGACTTCTTCCACAACTTAGCAATTATGAATTGGGCTGCAATAAACATTCTGGTACATATATCTTTATTATGATGTGATTTTTGGTCATAGGATCAAATGGCAGATCTATTTTTAGATCTCTAAGTATTCTCTAAATATCTTTCCAAAAGGAATATATTAGTTTGCATTCCCACCAGCAATGTA
>CAUYRH010018205.1:0-10751 GCA_963574655.1 Perodicticus potto
CGTTTATCTCCCGCTTCCCCACGACCCCTCCCGCCCTCGCCCTTTCCACTCCGCCGTCCACCGCGGGTCCCTCCTCCCGACCCCCTCCGGGTCCCCCTTCTTCCCCCCGCCTCCCAGAACCCCAGCATCCCGGGTCCGGCCTTCCCCTGGGTCCTCTCCCTGGTGCCGCCTCCCGCTTTCCTCTCCACCCCAGACCCCTTCTCCCCCAACCCCATCCCCAGCCCGGGCCGCCTCCCCGCGCCAGAGTCTGTGCGAGGTTCCCCCCGCACCTCGGGAGAAGGGTCACGCCCCCTCCAGGAGGCCTGGGACGGTTTGGGGACCAGACTCTTCCTCTGCCAAGCCTCGCATTCCCTCTGCACCTGCCAACTCCTCTTCCCCAATTCTTCCTCTTCCTCAAGGTGCGAGGTGCTTCTTTGTGGCTTAATTCCTGTCCCCAGAGAGCGGTCCAACCCCTCTCTGCTGCCCACAGCCCGCAGGAGACCTGGGAGCTGCGCGTGCCCCTGGCTGGGAAGTGGGACCGAAGCAGCCTGGTGCAGAAGGGACTAGCAAGGCCCTTTTATGCTGTTAAGGCGCAAGGCGACAGATCAGAGCACTGTGAAGTAGTATTTCTAATCTTTGGTTATTAATCATGAAAATGAATGCTATTATGTGTCTTGGTTCCAAACTACTGGTGGTATTTCCATCTTGCCTTAGGAAGAATTGTTGCCCACCAGCCGCCCACACCTGGCTTTTTATAGTCCAGGGCCATCTTTCTATCTGGTAGATACATAACCATCGCTGGAGCCACTGTTGTTTCCTCTCCCAGAAGACAGTCGCCTCTAGGACGTGTTTTAATGTCTCTGTGACAATTCCATCTGAAAATGGATTTGTCATTAGGGCCAAGGACTGGGAAATGGCGAATGTGGATAATGGGACATCCGTCCTGTTGGATATTATTCATTCGTTAAATAATAATCACGGGATGTCTAGAAACACAGAAAATGTTGACGGAATAATCTAAAGAGAACATCGATGTGGTGACAATTAGATAAAGATACATATGTATGGACATAAAAACTAGGAAAAAACCTGAAAGATAAAAGCGGTGGATGGGTTAGGTTGTGGGGATTTACTCTTATTGAAATGTTGTTTGTTCAACAAAGAAATTAGGAGTGGTTAAAACAAAACAAACATGTTGCTACTGTGACATAAATGAAAGAAAATCATTGTCATTAGCAGTTAATCACTTAATAGCTTAGCTGCTGACTAATTAAAGAGCATGCAACCAACAAGAAAATAATAACCGTAGCTGAGTTAAATTGGCCAAAGCCATGTCATTTAAAAGGGGACGAAACCATGGCTATTATTTCAAATCTGTTAACTTCAATAGAATAGCGACTCCATCTTCTCTTTCCCACCACCCCTCTCTCTGTTAATGCTGGGAGGGCTGAACTGAGCTATTTTCACCCTTATATCTGTCCTTTTTTTCAAATATGTATTAAGTTTTGCAGCAGTCCAGCATTAAGAGGGTGAGTTTTACCTTCTGCCTCTTGGATGACCCACTGATTCTGCTCAGGGCCATGGTGCTCATGGACTACTAAGGCTGGTTTCTCCAGTTGGATCAGTTCTTTGAGGAGAAGCATCTTCCACAACTTCTGGCATGCTACTAAATACAGAGTTAGCACGTGATGGCCCTTTAGTAGATGGGACGCATGAGGGTGGAGGGCAGGGGCCAGCCTTGCTGGGAATGAGGGGCTGTGCTACAGTGCACACTCGGCCACCACTGACTAGCCGCAAGAGAGAGTTTCTAAACGTCCATTATTTGCAAACTGTTAACAGTCCAGCATTCCCTGTGACACTCTAGCATCTGTATCGTGCTCTTGAAAATAAGACCCAGTGGAAGTTTTCCAAGACTGCAGACAAGCATAGGCAATGATTTATAAATAAGCCTTATAAATAGGGCTGACAAGAATGGACCCCAAGAAGCAGACATGTTTGAATAAGGGCCGAGGTGTCTCTGCACACATGTGTTCTTTCATCCTGTTTTTCATTTTACCTCCTGGAGGAGCTGGTTTTGCACTCACTAGACACATAAAATCTCAAAGCCAGAAAAAACCCTGAGGACACCTAGTCTCAAATCTGATTTTTCCACAGAGACACTTCTGGGGCTTTCCAGGACTACATGGCATTGGTGACAAATCTCAGGCAAAGACCCAGGTGTACATTGGCAGAATCTCAGCTCAGCGACAAGGGATTCAGAGTCCAAGAATGAATAGAAGCTCTTCCCCCTGGGCCAGGGATGCTCCTCTGTCCCAGCTATTTCTGGGAAATGGCTCCCCCAGTAGCTGAATAATAGGCCCAGGGATTCCAGAAGTTTAGAACCAGACTCGTTGACATTTATGGGCCATCATCAGCTTTATCTTTGCCCTCTGCTTGAGACTACCCATTGCTGGGCTCAAAGCCCTGGCTAACGCAGCCAAGGCTGAGATTAAAGAGTTGAAAGCGGGTTTTGTGCTTGTTGTCTTTTTCTATCCCTTGAATTTACATCCTAACACCTCATAGCCCCTCTCTCCAGTTCAGGCCCCCTGGACCATCCTCCCTTTGGAGTGTCTGTGAGGCCGTTATTGTTCTATTCTGGGCCACCCCTTTCTCCCCCTCCTGGGTCTCCACCTTTTTTTATCTACTTATATGGCCTTGTTTTTTGTTGGGTTTTTTTTCCCTTGGACCCTTGACAACTTCTTATAATTGCTACAGTTTCTTAGAACCTTGCAGTTTTGTTTTGTTCCTTGATCAAAGCATCTGGGGGAGAGGGGGGACAGGTTCCTTCTGGCTCTGGCTCAGGGCTTTCTTAGGACCCTAACTCACAGGGGTCTAGTTACACCCTCTGCTCATCTATTTATTACCAAGCGTTGTGTGTCTTGTCCAGAGCAGATCTTTGAAGGAGGAGATAAAGGAGGCAGTGTCTAAAATTCATAATTGATGATCAACTAAACTAATCAACTGTACAAAGTCCATATATGCATGGACATAAAAACTAGGAAATGTTTTATTTTAATTTTCTGAGACCCAGTTTATCTGAGTCTCTGATTTCCTCACTGGCAAGGAGTATATCATGTTTATTTTAATATCCGCAGACTCTGGCATGTGGCCCGGAATATAGTAGAGACACAGAACGCCAGGGGAGTGAAAGAAAGAACGCCCATCTCCCGTTGTGTCACCCTGGGCTGGTCATACACGATATAGCAGATGTTTGGGACATGGCCAGCAATGTGGAAGAAATTACTCTTTAGATATGAAGGTACAGCTAACAAGAGGGAGATAATTAGAGCTCAGTCATGATATGTAAGAGAGGAGAAGGGCAAGTTCACGGCTGTGGGCTGGAAGGTCTCATCATAAAGCAGAAATTGGCCTTTTCCTTAATCAGAGTTTGAAAGCCGAGTGGGGAGGAGAGAACATCAAGAAGGCAGAAGAAGGAGAAGGTACAGGTGGAAAAGGTTTTGACATTGGGGAAATAGCAATAGCGAGGTTCACACCTGGGCACTTCCCTGTGGAATTTTTTTGAGCTGACCAATGCGAAAGCGTTAATTCCTGACAACATTTTGTCTACCTCCTTGCAGAAGGAGAAAAACGAAGTTGTTACGGTGTGTTTTGTTTAATTTTACGGAACTGTCCTTTGCTTCCCTCTAAGGTTTCTGTTGCTCCCATCAGTGGCAGAGTCTCACCTCTGAGTCCTTGGAGTAGATGAGTGCAAAGGGCAGGTCCCCAGAGAGGTGGGGGAGAGGCAGGGATGTTGAGCCACTGAGGAACCAAGTCTTCTGATGATTTGGAAATCCCGCCCACACATCCCACACACATAGCACCATATACAAGTGTAACAATCATGACTATTTCTGTTACCCACCTTGGCTCCCATTACCAGTACTGTAAGGTAAGTAGCTGAACACAAGTATCACTACTTTTCTAATGACATCTTTCTCCTGGCTATCCATCCACTAACCATCCAGACCTACAGGGACACCAGTTTATAGCTGTATACGTAGAAGGCTCTGTAAATTTACCAGCATTCGGGGAGGCCAAGGTAGGTGGATTGCTTGAGCTCAGGAATTCAAGACCAGTCTGAGCAAGAGCAAACCCCCATCTTTACTAAAAATAATAAAACTGGCCAGGCATGGCACCAGGTGCCTGTAGAGGTTACTGTGAGTTATGATGCCAGGGCATTCTACCCAGGGCAAGAAACTGTGTCTCAAAAAAAAACCAAAACCCTGTATACTATGCATTCCTATAATGTTCCTAATCATGAAAAGCCAGAGCAGCGTCAGCCTCCGACAGTGACCTCTATCAAGTCTACACACGCATCTACCATTCAACCCATCAAGCCCCCTCAGGGGAATTTCTCGTACAAATGAACCTACTCATGCACAAAACGATGTAGGTACAAGGTTACTCATCACAGCATGCATGTGTCGGTAGTGTCCAGAGATTGGAACAACCCAAAAGTCCATTGATAGGCATCTATGTGATGCTCAGAAGGGGTGCTAAAGATTAAAGAAGGTTTCTCTGTACTGCTGTGGAAAGATACCTGATATTATATGATTAGGGCAGAAAGAACAAAGTGCATCTGCCTTGGCGTAAGAAGGGAAGATAATAAGAACGGGATCCTGTATTTGCTTGTTTGGGCATAAAGACATTCTATGAAACAGAAACCACCAAGGAAAGTGCTTGGGGGAACAGGGCAGATTCCTCCAGAGGAAGGGAAGGATTTTTTTTTTTTTTTTTTTTTTTGCCAAATACGTTTAATGCTTCAGTTTTTGTTAATACTGTGGATGTGCTACTTGTTCAGGGCTAATGAATTAATTTAAAATTGCAGCTTGTTGGGCAAATGCTGCCTCAGTAGCACACAGAGAGAGGAAGCCCCACTCCCCACTTACACACACACACTTGTACACGCGGACATGCGCCCTCCTCAGTTACTTCTAGTTTCCTAATCACTTGGGTCCTTTCTTCTTTCTTTGCTTTGCTGGGATTCTTTACTCCTCTGGAATGCCTCCCACTACCTCCTCACCCAACACTGCCAATCTCACTTCCTCCAGGCTGTCTCCCCATCTCATCAGGAGGGTACGTTCTAGTCATGCCTCCAATTTGAGAGTGCTCAGCCCTCAGCGTACATGTCTGTCTTTCCTGCTCCTCCAAGACCCAGCAGAAGGCAGGCTGTGTCCTCGCATCTCTGTGTACCTCGTCAGCATTCATGCTGGAACCCCAGCTGGAGAAATGTTTGTTGAATGAATAAGGAAAACCTCATTAGAATGATACGCTTTTCATGCTGTGCATTTCATCTGAAATTTCTGTAACACCACCTGCATAGCCACTGGCTGGACACAAGACCTCAGACGAAGTACTTACCTCTGTGCAGAGGAACGCTTGCAATGAACAGCATGATATTGACTCCTCTGTAGCCAAGAACATTGCAGGACACAATTGGCCCTTTTTATTATTTATTCATTTTTCTGGGAGTTATAATTATAAACACTGGGGAAAGACACCTGAATTGCAGAGCCTCACTAAATTGGACGCTTCGTCTTCTCTGAGAACACTGGATTCCTCAAAGTCTTAAATCCTGCATGGAGGAGAAGCAGGTTCTAATCCATCCATTCGGACACCCTCACCCAGACCCCTTGTCCCTTCAAGAACCTCATCCCCAAAACCCTGTTCTCAGAAACTGCTTTCTCCAAACATACACACTCAAAGTATTTCTCTCCCCTGAAAAACCTTCAAGTTTATAACATGCAGTAATGTATTTTTAATGTATCCCTGAAGTCATCACAAGACACAAAGAGCATTAATTTTGATTTATTTCCTTACAGTGCTCCCCTTAGAAAGAAAATCAGAGCCAGCGCTTCACTCCTGGGTGCCGGCTGCACATGGGCTTCCTTGCTGTTCGGCATCTGCGTTAATGTGCAGTTTAAAGCCAGGCGAATAGTTCTGGAGACATATTTATTAGTTGAGCAATGGTTTATCCCTATAGGGAGACGCATGCAATATTGAAAACGTCTCAGTCCAAACATAGCAGTGATTTAGATTGTCTTTTGGAGAGGTGCCCAGAGCAAGTTGTATCCTAGTTTTCACCTGCAATAGCAGAAGACCTGGGATAGCACAGAGAATTTGCTAATGTTGTGGAATAAGATGGAAGTTCATGAGCATCTGCCACCTGCCTCAACAGCAGATATTGATCTCTCAGACTAGTACTGTCTTTGACTCCAAGGTATGAGGACGAAGAAGCCAGAAAAAATTGTAGTTAATCCGTAGGGTGTGTTTTCTCCCCAGAGAGGTGGCAGATGCTTTTCAGACAGATGTTGGGGGTGTGCCCAGAGAGCTTCTGCCAAAAGCCACAGATGCGTGTTTGGAAGGGTTTTGGCTAAGGTGAGGGTGTGTTGGTTTTGTGGTTGATGCCCAAGGGATACATCTCATGCCATCAAACCAAGACCTGATAACAAAGTGTCATTCTGGAGTTCTTTAAGCAATGCTAATAGACTTGTCACCTGGCCTCTGTGGAATACTCACAGCGATTTGGATCTCACAAGAACAGACTTGTGGAACAAAAATATCTAAGCCTTTTTTCTCTATCTCAAGGTTATCTTTGTACGGCGTTCTCATTCCCCTGCACAAACTTTTCTCTTGCCAATTCATGATAAACCATCTATATGTTTTTTTTTTTTTTTTAGATCAAAGGATTGTTTGGTTTCCTAGTCAATTTAGGGATAATTGACTTCCCACCGCTACACTGGTTCTAAGTTCCACAAAGTTTTCAGGGGAAGGGAAGAGGGTCACTCGACTTCAGTCATCACCCATGTAATGGACTGAATATTGGTGTCCCCCCCCAAATTCATTTGTTGAAGCTGTAACACTTAATGTCATGGCATTAGGAGGTGGGGCTTTGAGGAGGTAATTAGATTTAGAGGAGGTCATGAGGGTAGAACTGTTATGATGGAATTGGTACCCTTATAAGAAGAGGAGAAGAGACAAGAACTCGCCCTCTTGCATTTGCAGTCTCTCTCCCTCTGTCATTGTCACTATCTCTGTGTCCCTTTCTCTCCTCCCCTTCCCTGCCACGTGACTTCACAGCAAGAAGGCTGCCGTCTGCAAGCCAGGAAGAGAGCCCTCATTAGGAACCAAATCAACCAGGGCATTGTCTTGGACTTCCCAGCCTCTAGAGCTATGAGACCTAAGTGTCTATTGTTTAAGCCACAGCTTGTGATATTTTGTTGTAGCAGCCCAAACTGACTCATGCAACTTGACTGTGCTGGCCTGTGCACCATCCCCTCAGGTTTATTATCACATCTGCCTCTGTGCTGGGCTCCATTCAGTCATTCAAAGTGCCCCTGTAGCCTCCAGTAATAAGGATCATCACCGTCCAGTCCAAGTCCCCTTTCTCCTATCTACAAGGAGGGGTTTTCTGAGTTTCCACATGGTCTCCCGCCTCCTCAAACACCTAGGGAAGGCTGACATTTTCCTTTTCTTTCTTTTTTTTTTTTTTTTTGTAGAGACAGTCTCACTTTATTGCCCTCAGTAGAGTGCTGTGGCATCACAGCTCACAGCAACCTCCAACTCCTGGACTTAGGTGATTATCTTGCCTCAGCCTCCCGAGTAGCTGGGACTACAGGTGCCCAACAACAATGCCTGGCTATTTTTTTGTTGCAGTTTGGCTGGGGTCGAGTTTGAACCTGCCACCCTCAGTATATGGGGCTGGTGCCCTATTCACTGAGCCACAGGCACCACCCTGGCATTTTCCTTTTCTCAGGAGCTGTGGCTTGTTGAGGAATTCATGGACAGGACACCAAAAGCACACTCACTAAAAGAAAAAAACAATCAACTAATTGGACTTCACCAAAATTTAAAAGTTTTGTTTGTAAAAGACACCACTAAGATATTTTCAAGTTAGGGTATACCTTAAAACAACTAAAAGAGTGAAATTGGAATGTCCCTAACACAAAGAAATATTAAGTACCTGAGGCCATGGATACCCCAATTACTCTGATTTAATTAATTCACACTGTATGCCTGTATCAAAAGATCATATATGTCCTATAAAAATATACAACAATCATATGCCCATAATAATTACAAATAAAAATAAAACTGGGCAGCACCTGTGGCTCAAAAGAGTAGGGTGCCAGCCCCATATATCAGAGGTGGTGGGTTCAAACCCAGCCCCGGCCAAAAACTGCAAAAAAAATAATAATAATAAATAAAATAAAATAAACTTTTAAAGAGGTTTATTATTTATTTTAAGGAATTTCTCACACAATTGTGGAGACTTGTGAAGTCCAAAATTGCAAGACAGGCCAGCAGTCTGGAGTCCCAGGGAAGAGCTGAAATTCGAGTCCAAAGGCCTCTGTCTGCTGGAGAATTCCCTCTTGCTCAGGAGAGGTCGGTCTTTATTCTGTTCAGGCCTTCATCTGACAAGAGAAGGCACACCCACATTATGGAGGGCCATCTCCTTTCCTCAAATCTACCACTTTCTATGTAACTGTCATCCCCAAAACACCCTTACTGAAACAGTCTGAATAATTTTTGACGAAATACCCGGCACTGTGGCCTGGTCAGGGTGTCACATACAATTCACCATCACACTAACACACTGAGTTGTATCTTTTCATGGTTCCCCCTTCCCTATCTCTCCGGACAGGACATGCCTGGCAAAAGTGAGGAGGACTGAGAGTGAGGTGGACAAAGAGAAGAGACCCACTCGCCCACTGAGGGCCCCCGAGCTAATGCTGGACAAAGCATATGGCCCGGGAACTGGGAGAGGCACTGCTCTTCTGAGTTAGATGTTAAACTTCCCGGAGATAGAAGTGGTGGTTGCGCCCATTTTGAAGGTACTAAATGTCCCTGAATCATTCCCTTTAAGGCTGTTAATTTCATGCTATGAGAATTTTACCTCCATTTAAAAATTATTTAACAAAACAAAACAAAAGGCAACATCCCCATACTTCAATAGAACTCATATGGCCAGTTGACATGTAAAGCAGCTTAGCATTAAAAATTTGCAACAACTGCAAGTAGGCTGGGGTGAAGGCGTGCAGAACGCCGGAAAAGAATGCAAGTGTGTGTTTCCAGGGCGTCTTGCTGGTTGAGCACATCTGTGCAGAGGGTTCTTTTGTGAAGTAAAGTCTTCAGAGAGGCTCTGGACTTCCAAATTTATGTGGAGAGATTTGCCCCCAAAATTCCCAGATGCAAATGTGTAACCATAGTAAAACATCTTACACTCCTTGTTGATGAAGTTAATTCCTAAGATGCAGAGAAACGCTCAGAGATGGCTACAGGGCTGTATCCAGGCACTTTAATAGAACGTAAATGTGGGCATCAGTTAAGTGCTCAGCGCAGAACAGTGTCAGCAGCGGTGTCCATGCTACTGGTACAAGTGTTTCTATTCTGCCCTGTGCAAGTCACTGTTCTAAGTACTGTACTTACATTAACTCACTTAATCCTCTCAACAACCCCTCTAGGTGAGGCTGTGACCATCCTGACTTGACAGATAAGAAGAAACAGAGATTGTAAGAACTGACACAAGGATAAATCCCACAGGATTAGTTTAATATCTAACTGGGAGGCTATGTGGGTTGATCACCTGAGCTCAGGAGTTCGAGACCAGCCTGAGCAAGAGCAAGACCCCATCTCTAATAAAAATAGAACTAGCCAGGCATTGTGGTGGGCACCTGTAGTCTCACCTACTTGGGAGGCTGAGGCAGGAGGATTCCTTGAGCCCCAGAGTTTGAGGTTGCTGTGCTTTGAAGACTCCTTCCTCTCTCTCCTGCGCTGTGCACGTCCAGGTCTAACCCAAAGCTTTTAGCAACAGCTGTAGCAATGAACTCGCCCCTCGTCTCTCGTCCCAGGTTTCTCCTCTCTAACACGCTGTGTCACTGCAATTATCTTCTCGCCCTTCAAAACAAAACAAAAACAATTCAAAATAGGTAGTAAGCAATATTACGAAATATCATTCATTAGGGAAGCTGTGATAATGGCTCTGTGGTTCCAGGACAATGTGTATCCTGAGGACTCACAGGTGCAATGGCTCTGAGATCTGGGGTTTGCCTTAAACTTCTTCAGGAAAGAAAATATAAAGGAATAAATGGGGGAAAAGAAGATTTGCAAAGTATTGGAGACTGTTGAAATGGCCATTGTGAAGACTCATGTTAATCTCTTATTATTTTGTTTGTGTTTAAAATTCTTCCATAGAATGTTTTCTTAGAAAAGAAACTTTAATTCCACGAGGTAGGGTGTGTCTAGCTGCCTGGAGCAGTGCACCCAGCCAGCAGCCCCTCGCTCACTCCCTGGTACTTATTTTTCACATAACAAGAATTCCAAACATAGGGGGTTGATTCAACTGTCCCCTCTATTATCAGGGTCTTGTTATCTGCCTGAGTCATCCTGGCATTTCGTGCTGTTCTTTATCTCTGGAAGGAAGGTGGCCATAGCTTCAGATCCTACGCCCTGTGGGGAGATAGGAAAAGCAGAAAAAGCATCTCTGCTAAAAGGTCTGTTGTTTTATCAGAAGAGAAAAACGCTTTCTCAGAAGCCACCCGGGTGGTGGTGGGGTGATTATGTGGTCACCCCACAAGCCGGGTGGAAGTTTGATACTTGCACAGTGGTGTCAAATTGTCAAGACTCCCAGGTACTGACCAGTCAAGACTGGCCGCCTGGGCCTGGGCACATGGCCTCCTGGATGAAGCTAAAGTGCGGGTAGGAGGGTTGTGGAACAGGGAGTCACCTGTGCC
>CAUYRH010018206.1:0-69327 GCA_963574655.1 Perodicticus potto
GAACTCTCCACACCTGTTTATGTCAATTACCTGAACTTTCCACACCTGTTGTGTATTACCTTAATAAATAGCTGTTGCGGAGAGGGCTCGGGGCTATCCTGCAACTAAGGTTAGTCCGCCTCTCGCAAGCTTGTACTTCAAATCTGTGTCACGCCTGGTTTCTTCCTGCGGTGACTGGGACCAAGCCATAGGGGTCTTGACATTCCTGCTTTACAACCCAGAACCAGAAGAGTTCCTGTGACCAAAACTAAGATAAACTGTTCTTGAAATCTCCCACTACCTCCACTCATTACTGATAGAAAACATCCAGCAGAAACTTCCATTCTGGGGCTAGAAAACCACTCAGTCAGAACTTGACTATTTTACCAAACAGGTCTGAACAAGTGTGAATTTCCTCCTTTACGAAAATGGGTCTGTTTAAGAACCTATCTGGGAGCTTTCCCTACAAAAGCCAGAACCTCTCTTTGTTCTTAGGAGAGCACACTTTCACTTATGCTGAAGGCTGTGCCTCTCCAATTGACAGATTGCTTTTTAGAAAATAAAACTCTTTCCCTCCACAGATCTCAGTCTTTTTGTTAACACTTCCTTTCTCTATATGGCATTGTTTTATTTCTAATTAAGTTTCTCTCTTTCTTGTATTGAAAATTGCACAGGCGGGATATAATTCTTAATACAAATTTGCAAGATGAAAATGGTGTTTATAAAATTTAGGAATATGTCATATTTTTGTGGAAATTTAACTTCAAATTGTATCTCCATCCTCAACACCTGATTAGTGTGACTTTAACTGATTTAGAAAATAATTCACCCACATGTGTGAGTGATGTCAGTACATTTCTCAAAGGTAGAAAACTGGATATTAAGGAATATGCCTAAATGAAACCAACAAATCTGCTCTCCAAAACTGCAGTAATGGAGTCAGGCATGCCTGGGGTTAAAAAAAAAAAAAGAATAAAGATAAATCTACTGATTAAATAGTTGCACAAATAAAATTATTGGATTCATTACTACCTCAGGTTAACTCCCCACTCACTGGCAACTATAGATAATCTCCAAGGAGGAAACTGGAGAATTGTTTCATGGTGAAACTGACCAGTCTAGAAGTAAAGACTTCCAGAATACTGACATTTATGGGAGGGGAGATAGTGACACCCCCCCCAAAAATGAATAAATTTTCTCTCCGTTGTTGCAAACTTGAAACTCATCAATGAGGCCTGTAGTGTACACATTTACTATATGTATGTATAGATATAAACACATGAAGTTACATATATGATTAAAAATCAAAACATAAAATATTGTATACCGATATAGAAATTCAAATATGTATATGCATTTTACCTAACAATTAAAAATTAGAAGTAAAATGCACGTTGAGAAAAATGTACATATGTGCACAAAAATTAACATTGAAATTCACAATATGTTGAGCACAATTCTATATTCTTTAAATACATTAAATGATATCAACATCACAACAAATCATTTCAACGTGAAATAGAAATTCACAGAGTGATAAATGAAGGAGCCAGTGAGATGGCATTTAAATACAGGATTTCTAATAAAGCAAAGAAAAAGAAGAAAGAAAATATAATCTGAACAGTACATGAAAATGTTTTTAAAGATTATAAGTTTAGGATCATTTAATTACACTTGATTACCAAAATCCCCAGGTACAGGAGTACCCTTTGAAATAAGAGACATACTACATAATTTCCTTGGGGAAATCTGAGAGTAACTAGGGTTTCACAGATTGTGATCATAGAGGTGAACAGATCTAAGTTGGTAACAACTGAACTCTGAAAATGGAAAATAGAAATCTTTCAATCTGGTCTACAATAATGGGAGGGAAAAAATACCATTTGAGTACCTTCTTGCAGATACCAACTGGATAGTTTTTATTTGAAATGCAAGTCCAATGTTCTGAGTAGCTTCTGTAATCTCATAAGTTTTCAACTGAGTGTCATGTATACAGAAGGTCCCCCTCAATCTCTTTATATATCAGTGAGATGGCCATTCATAGGAAGGTATGCCAGTTAACAATGATTTCTAAAACATTATTACTTCACTGAACAGTAGGATCTGAAATCTGACTTGAATGCAAATGATTTAAATGAATAACTATGTTCAGTCTTGGGTCTGTCCCTTTTCATGACTTATTTCAGGCCCTACAAAAGATAGGTCCTTCTTCATAATGAAATGAGACGTGCTAACCTTTTAACCTGTTGAAGTCACTAGAAATAAGATGTGAACTATAAGTCTGCATTATGATCATTACGACAATTTGAGGCATAGCAAATGCAACTTGTTGAGGCTCTTTCAATTAAAGGTGTTACCAATCCACAGGTAAGTGATCATATGACATTGTTCCTTACATATTAAGAGAGACAGACAGTTCAGATCCTACCTATGACAACATTTTCTTAAATTAGACCATCAGAAAATGGTGTTCTTGATGGACAGCAAAGTGTGGAACTCCCGGCTGGCTGGACAGTGAATAAGCAAATAACTGGTCAAGGGTCCGATATTAGAGGAATTCTCTAATTTGCCAAGCTTGCACAAAATCTCATCTGGCAGTAATTAGCACATCCATGCGCTTCAGAGTTTCAAGTCCCTGAGAGTCCCCATAATTTTCAGTAAGGAAGTTTTTAACCTGCGGGCAGATTGTTATCCAAATGCTAGTCCTCAGAATTGGACTGAACTCCAATAGGAGATAATAATCATTTCACAGTCTGCCTATTTAAGTCTTCAATTCTCGTCGAATCAGGTGGCAATAAGTAAGAAAGTTTAAACGTTCTTCATAAAATACAAATCTCTTTAATAAATCCAGTAATTATGTTGGGTATAATTTATGTGAACTTGAGTTTACATTGAATGGTTAAAGAAAATGAAAGCAATGTTAAAATAAAATAAAATAGCAATATTTTCTTTTATGGAAGAAATATCTAAATACATTCCTGATCTCTCAATTTCAGGTTAATAGATATAGATATATTGTTAGCAAGGTTGATTAGACAACACTCACATTACTTCCTGCACTTTCTATTGTACAAAGGCCTGAAATTATATTTTACCATTTCAATTTGTCATGCACAGTTTAACCACCATTAGCCTATGAAATATTTTTGTGTTGTAACAGAAATTGAAACCAAATTTAACCTACTTTTCAACATTGACACTTTTCTTTTGAGGCCACTGCTCAAGGTGAGGTGTTTCTTTTCAACACATACGAACACCATCTAAACTGCCTCCCGGATAATCTTAGCCTTCACCAGAGAGTGACACACCGACATGCTTGCCAAACAAAGGCTCATTATGCAAGGTGAATTCACCAAAGAGATACAGCCTGCAGGCACAGTGAAAATGCAAGAGAAGGGAGAAGAAAGATTCTGAAAATGTTACATCATATTTTTCATCAAGCAATATACGTGTCACATGTCTCTACATGTCACAATGACAGTGTTACCTAACAGAAGCTTACATATACTTCATGAACAATCAGTTAATTAAAAAAAAATGAAATTTTCTCAATATTTGGATCAGGATTTTCTTATTTTAACCTAAACAAGGATGAGCTTTATCTAGTAATTCTTTGAAAATTGAGCTCCAGGATTTCATTTAAACTTGATTGAATTTAGAAAAACATTCTGTATAAGAAGTTTATGAGAAATTTTTGTATCATAGGACATGCTAAAACAGTAGTGATTAAAGTTAACTTGTTTTTTTTTTTTTGGAGACAGAGTCTTACTATGTCACCCTTGGTATAGTGCCATGGTGCCACAGCAACCTCAAGTCTTAGGCTTAAGCGATTCTCTTGCCTCAGACTCCCAAGTATTAGCAGGTCCGTGCCGGGTTCATATTCGCTTGGCTAACGGTGTATGTGGCCGGTGCCCTAACCACTGAGCTATGGGCGCTGGGCTGCTAAGTTGAATTTTTAATAGGTTAATTTTTGTTTTAAACTTTTTATTTTACAGAATTATGTGTTGTTTTACGAAATGATACAGAGAGATCTCATGTGATCTTTATCAGTTTCTACCAAGGGAAGCACAATGTGCAATTATGAATAATTTCATAAAAAGGATGTAGGCATTGATAAAGTCAAGATATATGGTATGTCCCTATCACTCCAAGGATCTCTCATCACATTTTATCATCACACCCACTGCCCTCCCAGGCCTACCCATGTCTCATTCTGAGCAACCACAAATCTAATTGGCAATTCTATAATTTTGTCATTTTAAGAATTTTATGTAAGTAGAATCCTACATTATGCCATCTTTTAGCTTGGCTTTTTTCATTCAACATAATTATGTGCAAATTGCACTAAGTTGTGCACACACCTTAGCTCATGCCTGTTGTTGCTGAGCAGCATTCCATGGCAGTGCATCATTTTTTTTTTTTTGAGAATTAGTTATTTAAATGAATGACTTAATTTTTGCTCAAATTATTTTCATTTATTTCTAAATTTTAAGATGGTGCACATGTTGTAGGTTACATAAATCATTTGTGTAGTGCTTGACGTGTTTATATTACCCATTAGGTTTTTTCTTCCCCTCTCCTAAGCCTCTTCCATCTGACTGATTTCCACTAAGATTTTTACTTCCCTCTGTCCATGTGTTGAATTTTTTTTGATGCTAAGCAGATGTTATTCCTTAGTTCCAATTTAATAGTGAGTACGTGTAGTGTTTTCCATTTTGAAATATTTCACTTTGGAACAAGGTCTCCAGTTTTATCCAGATTTTTGCAGAGGTATTAATTCATCTTTTTTATGGCTATGTGGTACTTTGTGGTATGCAGATATCACATTTTATCAATCTATTCATGAATTGATGGGCACTTGGGTTAATGCTATGTATTTGCAATTATGAACTGTACTGCAATAAACATTCAGTGCAGGTGCCTTTTTGATAAAAAGTCTTCTTTTCCTTTCAGGTAAAGGAGACCAAAGCTCTGTTGATTGGTTTGATGTAAGGACGCCAGATTGTATAAAAAAATCAACACATTGTACCCCACATATGCATAAATGTATTCATGGTCTATGTGTGTATGAATTAATTTAAAAAAGAAAAAAATGATGTAAAACTTAAAAAAAAAAGAATTGAGAAATAAATATTTAACACTTTGAAAAAAAAAGTCTTCTTTTCCATTGGGTAAATTCCCAATAGTGAGATTGCTGGATCAAATCACAGGTTTACCTTTACTCCTTTAAGGACTCTCCATGCTAATTTCCATAGAGATTGTAGAGATTATACTCATTTTAATAGTGTATAAGCATTCCTTTCACTCTGCATCCATGCTAGCATCTATTGTTTTGGGGCTCCTTACTAATTGCCATTCTACATAGGCTGTTAAGTTGATTTTTAGGTAGATTTACGGTAAGGTGATTTCTCCTTCTGGTTTTAACTTGCACTTCCCTTATGATTAGTGTTGAACATTTTTTCATATGTTTATTGGCCATTGGTCTTCTTTTTTTTGTTTGAGAAGCTTATGTTCCTATCTATTTTTTTTTTTTTTTTTTTTTTTTGAGACAGAGCCTGAAGCTGTCACCCTGGATAGAGTGCTGTGGCATCACAGCTCACAGCAACCTGCAATTCCTGGGCTCAAGCGAGTCCCCTGCCTCCGCCTCCCAAGTAGCTGGGACTACAGGTGCTCGCCACAGCACCTGGCCACTTTTTGTTTGCAGCCGTCATTGTTGTTTGGCGGGCCCGGGCTGGATTCGAACCCGCCAGCTCAGATGTACGTGGCTGGCGCCTTAGCCTGTCGAGCCACAGGCACCGAGCCTTATGTTCCTATCTTTTGCCCACTTTTAAATAAGGTTTTTTGTGTTTTTTTTTTTTTTCTTCCTGAACTGCTTGAGTTCTTTGAAAAATTTATTAGTCTTTTGAAAAATTTGTGTAGCTTATGAATATTTTCTCCCATTCAGTAGATTGTCTGTTTTCTTTGGTGAATGTTTTGTTAGCTGGGCAGCAACATTTTAGTTTAGTCAACTCACATTTATTTTTGTTGTTGCCATGATTGCCTTTGGGACCTTAGTCAGACATCTTTACCTTAGCTGATATCTAGAAGAATTTATCCTACATTATCCTCTAGAATTATTATGGTTTCATGCCTTAGATCTAAGTCCTTTATCCACCTTGAATTACTTTTTGTGAAGGATGAGAGGTGGAGGTCCTGTTTCATTCTTCTGCATGTGTCCATCCAATTTTTCCAGCACCATTTATTGAACAGGGATTCTTTCCCCCAGCATACATTGTCTTCTTTGTCAAAGGTTGGTTGCTTGTACATTGATGGTTTTATATCTGGGTTCTCTGTTATGTTCCAATGGTCTATATATATATTTTTTGTGCCAATGGCATGTTTTTTGATAACTATAACTTTGTAATATAGTTTGAGGTCTGTTCTTTTTACTTAAGATTGCTTTGACTATTTGGGCTCTTGGGGTTCCAAATGAACCCAGAATTATGTTTTCTAGATCTGTATGACCTTGGTAGCTTGATAGGGATTCCATTAAATTTGTAAGTCACATTGGCTAGTATGGACATTTTTAAAATGTTGAGTCTACCTAGCCATTAACAAGATATAAGTTTTCATTTGTTTTGTACGTTCTGTCCTTTCCTTGCTCAGGGTTTCAAAGTTCTCCTAGTAGAGATCTTTGACCTGGTTTGTTAAGTATATTTCTAGGTATTCTGTTTTCTTTGTAGCTATTGGAATAGTATTGCATTTGTTACTTGACTTTTAGCTTGATTGGTATTAGTATTTAGAAATGATATTAATTCATGCACATTGATTTTGTATACTAAGGCTTTGCTGAATTTATTAATCAATTCTAGGAGACTTTTAGTGGCCTGTTTGGGTTTTCCAGATACAAGATCATATCATCAACACAGTGGGCATCCATTATTCCAGTGCTTAGGGAGAATGCTTTCAACTTTCCCTCATGTGGTATGCTGTTGGCTATGTGTTTGCCTTACATTGCTTTTATAATTCTTTTATCCCTAGTTTATTGAAAGTTTTTAGCAGGAAAGAGTGCTAGATTTTGTTGAATGCTTTTTCTGCATTTATTGAGATGACCATATGATTTTTGTTTTTGCTTTTGTTTATGTGATGATTAACATTTATTAATTTAGGTATGTTGAACAATTTGTATATCTATAGCACAAAGTCCACTTGATCCTGGTGAACTATTTTCTGGATATACTGCTGATTTGGATTTGCTAGCATTTTTTTTTAAACTCCTTTCCTTTATTTCTTCCCCTTGTAAAAGGAGATCCACATTCAGCAGCATTCCTTTCCTGCCCCCAAGTTATATTCATTATTATATTTTCTAGCTCTCTAGTGACCTTTTCATATTTTTCATTGATATCTTGAAATATTTTGACATATTGATTGGTTTTCAGCTTTCTTTTCCAATCCATTAATCTCATTTACCATCCGTATTCTGAATTCCAATTCTGTAATTTCAGCAATTTCCTTGTTGGTAGAGTCTACTACTGTAGATCAACTGTGTTCTTTTGGAGGGGTTAAACTATTTTGTTTTTTTCATATTGCAAGAGCTCTTTTGCTGGATTCATCTCATCTGACTCTTCTTGGTTCAGGGATAATAGTATTGGAAGGCACCTATTTTCCATTGCTAGGGCCTCTTGTGAACCAAGTCCGGGAGTGATGGCTTCTCAGGGCTGGTGAGTCCTGAGTGAAGTGCTGGACCACAGAGCAGTCCTGTCCCACACAGTGGTAGTGATCGGGACTCAATGGTGAGATCTTGTCACAGTTGTGAAGTCTAAAGCGTGGAGTCCCAGTCCTGGCAAGTTTCAGAAGCTACAGAGGCAGAGCCCCAGACACAGGCACAGGGAGAGCTAGAGAGATGACTCTGGAGATTTGGGGGGGCAGAGCCTCCCATGGTGGTGCCTGTTCCACCAGCTTGGTTACTGCTAATGCCCAGTCGCATAGGCAAGGGTTTGTCTCAGCAATCTAGGTTCTGTGTAGGCAGGCCAGAGCTACAGGTCAGTCCAGTTCAGGTTCTACCCCGAATCGTGGGCCCACTGAAGCAGTGACACTAAGCTTCCCAAGTGTCTTTCTCTATTTAGCTCCCACACTGGGGAGGAAGCCCCCCAGTCATAGAACATGACACAAGATAGCATCTGTTTCCTCTGCAGCTTGTTAGGGGTAATGAAAAGGCTATTGCCAGAGGGCTGGGTCTCAAGTGGACCTGGTTGCATTCACCAAAATGTTCAGAATGGTATTGGTTGCAAAATCCAGGCCTTGGCAGGCACTGAATCTCTGCCAGAGACAGCCAGCTTCTGAGATGTTCTTTCATGCCTATGATGAGCCCTAGTCACTGAAGTGCAGCATTTGAATTCCCCCAGCTTTGGGAGGGACTGTGTAGATTACAGGGTTTTTCTTGGAACTACAAAGTAGAAGTGGGTACAGGAGCAAGACTAGGTATGATTAGGTTATGTGAGGCTGGAAAGCTTTGCAAAGCCTGGGCAGGTCTCAGACATCCTTTTTTCAGCCAGCAGGGGTCGCCAAACTCTTGGATCATGCAAGTTCTCCCCATAATTCTATTAGTTGCTGCAGTGTTTGGGCTTGTGGAAGTGGAAAATCTTCCACGTAACTTGGTAGCCCACTGACCACCAGAAGAGTTTGGGAGAGAGAAAAAGATTCCCTCTTACCTCCTCACTGGGGTCCAAGACTCTCTCCGTTTGGTCTTGTCAATATTCCTTGTTCCCTTTATACTTCCCTGATTTGCAGTTTTCCTTCCCTGGAGCCCAATAGGCTCCGGACCTTCTCTCTAATTCCAACACCAAACCAGCATGCACTTTCCCCTCTGCTTCATCTGAAACCCTTCCTTCCCTCTGGGATGGTCTAGCATGCAATGTGTCAGCCACCTTGACCCTCACCCTCTGATACCATCATTTTAAAAAACATTCATTAATTAAAGGACATCCAGGTGCTCTTTACATTTTAGCGATTAGGTATAAAACTAATATGAACATTTGTGAACAGGTTTTTCTGTGCATATAAATTTTCTTTTTCTTTTTTGTAATAAATACTCAGGATGAAATAGTTTGTCATACAGTGGTTTTTAAAATGTTTTCCATAGAGGCTGTCCACTTTTATATTCTCATCACAATGAATGAATGACTCAGTTTCTCTGTATCCTATTATTTAGTGTTAGAATTCTTACTTATTGTAGCCATTCTGATAGGCCTGCAGTGACATCTTCTTATGGTTTTTATTTGCATTTCCTTAATGGTTAACGTTTTTTAATTTATTTCCTTGTTATTATTTGCCTACATCTTCTTTGGTATGTATGTTTCTGAAATGCAGCATTTGAATTCCCCCACCTTTGGGAGAATTCGGGGCAAAAGATTCGGGGTAGAACCTGAACTGGACTGACCTTTTGAATTCCTCCAGCTTTTTGCCTATTTTCTAATAGAAATTCTTTTTTTTTTTTTTTCAGTTTTTGGCTGGGGCCATGTTTGAACCTGCCACCTCTGCTATATGGGGCTGGCACCCTACTCCTTGAGTCAGAGGCACTGCTCTAGAATTTATTTTTAACAGTTGAGTTTGGAGGGTTCTTTTCATATGCTAGATGCTAGTCTAAATATCTGGTTTGCAAATATGTTCTTCCGATCTTCAAATTTTCTTTTCATGATTAAAAGCCAGTTTTTTAAAAAATAAATACTTTTAAACCTGATAGAGCCCATTTGTCAATTTTTCCATCGATTGATTATGCTTTTTGATATCAAAGTCTAAGAATCTTTAGCCTGCTGTCTATTCTAACAATTTTTCTAAGTTTTTGTCTAAACTTTTAAAATTTTTCATTTTACATTTTTGTTCATGATCCAGTTTAATTTTTAGCAACTTTTGAGACTTCATTGAAATTTATTTTATAGTATGTGGAAATTCAATTTCTCAAGCACAAATTGTTGAAAAGACCACCTTTCCTACATTGTTTTTCCAATTTTATCAAAAGGCAGTTGGGAATATGTGTGGGACTATCTGAATTCTCTGTTCTGCTTCATTGATCTGCACGTCTGTCATTCTGCCAAAACTTCACTCTCTGGATTATTGTGGCTCAGCAATTGACCTTGTATAGACTGCTTTCTTCCAGTCTATTCTTCTTTGTCTAAATCATTTTAGTTCTTCTGGTCCCGTTGCTATTCATATAAATTTTAGAATAACATTGTCTAGATATACAGGAACTTTATACATTTCTTAATTTTTTGGTAAGATTTGTGTTAATTATATATATACATTTAGGGAGAATTGACGTGATTGCCCTAATGAATCTTTCCCAATGGGAACATAGCATGTCTCGCCATTTAGTTAAGTCTTCTTCAATTTCTTTCATCAATGTATTTTTAGTTTTAATATGAGAAGCCTACACATATTTTGTAGATTATACTTATGTATTTCACTTTGTCTGGAGAGATTACAAATAATATTGTATTTTTCATTTGGTGTCAAATATTCATTATTAATATATAGAAATAAAAGTATGAAATGGGAGAGAGAGGAAGAGAAATATTTATCAAGAAATTGCCTCATGTGCCTCATGTGACTATGGAGGCTGGCCAGTAAAAAATGTACAATGCAGGGTAAAATGCAGGGTGAGCCAAGGAGAGTATGTTTTGCAGCTGGAATCTGAATGGCAGACTGTAGGTAGAAATTTTGCTCCCTCATTCCTATGGCCTCAACAAATTAGATAAGGCCCATTTATGTTAAGGAAGATAATCTCCTTTACTCAAAGTCCATTGATTTGAGTCAGCGTTTTTCCACCTTTTTAAATTTGTAGCACACTTGAAACTACAGTGAAACTTCTGCAGCACACATAAATCATGTTTATTTAAAAAAAGGGGAGTAAAAACTAAACAATATACTTGCAGTGCTTTGAACTTCTTTGCAAAGTAATTTAATTAATGATCTTTAAAAATTTTCATGGTACACATAGACAGTGAGCTATAGCACACAGGTTGAAAATCACTGATTTAAGTGTTTATCTCATCTGAAAATTTATCTTCAACAGAAAGACCAGTATTTGACTGAATATTTGCATACTGTGGCCTGGTCTACATATATAACTAGTTTACACACAACATTAAATTTACATATACAATTAAGCATCAAAAGTCCATTCCATATAATCTTGCCCATAAGCCGCTCTGAGCCATACTTAATGTTCAGGTAAGGACAATTACAAGGTCATACTTCTGTTTTACATGATGTATTTTATATATCTCTAAAAAAAATGCACTAATCCTTGCACCAGAAAAGGGTGCAAAATCCTTGGGTGATGTTCACTTTTCTCCATGATACTCATTAACTAATATATTAAATAACATATTGTAGAGTTAACATTACTCAAATACTATAATAGAAAGTCAATGGTTATGTTCTATGATACCTTAATAAGAAAGTGAAGAAAATAAAGATACAGGGGACATACACCCACATGCAACATAGTTTAACAAAATAAGAGAAACACTTCTAATAATTACTGTCCTATCACTTTTATAACTGATCCTATAGTTACAGCTAGTACTTACAACTACCTCTTTCTACTATTCATTTTCTATTCCCTGTGCTCTCAGCAAGCACCTTAGCTGGTCATAGTTCTTTACCTGGTATAAGAAATAAACTTTTATTCCTGATGGGTTTGGGTTGTTAGCAGTCCTTCCTGAATTAGATTGCTTTTGTTTACTACTGACTTTAATTATAGGGGATAGTGATACTCGAAGACACTTTAAGTCATCTCCTGTATGTTAGAAATACCATTCCTCGTGTTTACTGTGAAGTAATAATTCAAATTTCCTTTGGTATTCAAGGTGAGTCACCACAACAGAACAATAGTTCCTTTCATTGTCTTTTGATTAGAGGTATGAGGGTTCCAAACTAACAGGGCAAGGGTCCTACCTTTCACTATCCATAGAGCTATTCAAATGATCTATTTCATATTGAGCAAATTTTAGCAGTTGGTGATTGTTTTTTCTTTCAGAAATAACTTCATTTCATTTAAGTCTTCTAATTTAATTTTATAAAGTTGTTTGTGTAATGATGTTCCCTTATTTTACAATGACTATTCCATAGGGCATGTGGGGATAGACTTTTTCATTCCCGATATTTATAAGCTGTCTCTTTCTCTTCAGTTTGTTTACAGGCTTAACTTTTATTGATTGTTCTCAAATATAAACCTTTTATTTCATTTATTTCCTCTGTGAATTCTCCTTTGTTATAATTTTTGTTGACTTCTGAATTTAATTTATTATGTCCTTCATGCTGTTTGCTTTGGGTTTATTTTGCACTGAAATTCTTTAGAATGAAACTTGCCTTGTTGATTTGAGAAGTTTTCATCTTGTCTAAAATATGTATTTATTCCTATGCATTGCCCTTTCAGTACTGCTTTATCTATGTCTCATAAATGTTTATACTTTGGGGATACCTAGTGACCCTGTGGCAAGAGAGGCTCCCCATTTTCCCTTTGCTGTCCTAAATGGGGTGGGGCACAGAGTTTTCTGTGGTGTTTGAATGGAGTACAACAATTAGAGTCTAATATTTTCTGTCATACTAGGATCCCTCTTTGCTAGTTTTTCGGTTAGTCAGAGTATGAATTATTTTTCTCTTAATCTGTTAGGTGTAGTCAGGTTGTCACATTCTCTAGCACATAATTTAGGATAAATACTGCAAAAAGAAAACCCATAGACATTGCATTAGCATGTTTTTGGTTCCAAGGTCCCCAGTCAGCATGTTTTCTGCCTACTTTTGTCCATCTTTCAGAGCCATGTGTCATCTTTCAGAGTCATATGTATATATGTATACATATACACACATAATACATGTATAATATATTATATGTATATATGTATAATATATGTATATTATTATACATGTATATATGTGTATATATGTATAATACATGTATATACATATATACACATGATAATTTATATGTATATACATCTATATACATTTTATATATGTATTTTCATGTTTTTAAGTTGTATTTAGTAGGGGAAACTAAAATAAAAGTAATATCTACTGTCTCTTCCCTCAAAGCTCTTTTCAACTCATTCTTAACTGCTTCCATAAATCATTCAAACAAGAAAAATAATAAAAAAGACATTACCTGCAACGCTACATACTTTGAAAAGCATCAAAATCCAAAACTAATTGACACGTAGTACTCAGTTTGAACTAGTTCAGCCATTTAATATGTACTGGTTTCTGTTTTCACTTAAACAAGTGTGTTAATTATAGGTTACAAGCTATAGCCCAGAGAACCAATCTGCTTGGAAATATCTAAAGAATCTTTGTATTTGCATGTTTTAATACTTTTTTGCATCTTACTTGATGCTTACAAAATAGTAACAGCAAGTTTTTAACACACAATGTAGTATACATGTTTTATTGGACTATTTCCCGCCAATACAGAGTATTTTCATAGTATCTCAAGTATAGATTGCTTTGAAAACCAGAGGGCTTGTATATATATTATTTCATAAGAGAGCTAGGAAATACCCTTAAAAAGAAGACACTCCTTTAACATTCCTCCAAGAATAGAAATGTACCTATTATGTTGGCTACTGTCTCAAACAACCAGTCTGATTTGTCCCTTTGTTAACTCAATGACTGTGACTGCTTAGAAGGCATAGTGTTAAGTAATGCTGAGGTAGAAGGAGTCAGAACGTGGGTTTAATGACTAGTTCATGACCAATCAGCTGAATTAGTTTTGCCTGTCTTCCTAATTTAATTTTCATTACAAATTTTGGGTCCAAGCAAAGCATATGAGTTTGCAGAGTGTATTGCTCAGAGGCAGAGATGAAATGTCCCTAAGTCACTTACATCAACTAATACATTTCAAGGACACCTGCTCAGACAGAGGCGAAGGTGGCATTTCTCTCATGCCACAGTGAAGACCAGAACCTAGAGGTCTCCAGGCACTATGGTCTCTCATAATATAGAACTTGACATTACAGGAAAAAGAGGAAAAAATAAAGACTTCAAGTGATTTATTTCTGCTTCCTCAAGACCAAATATAATATCTGGTACAAAAAGGCACTAGAAAACTATTCAGTGGGAATAAACTACCTTGATTCCAAATCTTTCCCTGCTATCTAACACTGGGTTAAGCATTATGTAACTTGCCTTAGAGTATTATTTTTCTCATTTATAAAGCAGACACAAAAATAATATCTATGAAGTTGTTTGCTGAATACAATTTGAAAATGTTTATAAGTGTACTATAAGGCACTAGAAAACTATTCAGTGGGAATAAACTACCTTGATTCCAAATCTTTCCCTGCTATCTAACACTGGGTTAAGCATTATGTAACTTACCTTAGAATATTATTTTTCTCATTTATAAAGCAGACACAAAAATAATATCTATGAATTTGTTTGCTGAATACAATTTGAAAATGCTTATAAGGGTACCTTAAATTTTAAAATGCTATGATTATTTGCAGAGAATAAAATTTATCTACTGTGCCCACATTCTTCCTTTTAGATATCAATTATTCTATTCAATAAATAAGTTGAAATAATCCCCACACAAGGAATTATCAAGTAATATTTATAAATTTTAGCCTAAAATTGATTTTTTATATTATAGAATTTACAAAAATATTGCAGACCTATATAATTAAAAATGTCAATTCCAGACCCACCCAAACTATCACTACAATTGCAAAAATGAAGATATTTAATCAATTTTCAAAATCTGATAGGAATTTACTAAGGCAAGTCATGAACTCTAAATAAAAACAATCTACCTGGACCATCACTATTCTATTATTATTGACTTTACCCACCTGAAAACCACTAATTCTGCAAGGTGTTTTTATCTGAGTTCCTAGAAAAGAAATACATGTTTTGCACCGACCGAAATATTTTACACAAGGGTTTTAAGATATGTTTTTCCTAGTACACAGTTCCTATTAGCATTTCACTTCTTGAAATCATGCTGAATATAACACTCGCAGGTAACACAGGAGTGAGTTTTGCAAGGGCACAAATTATGGCCTATTCCCTCAGGAAATATTTTCTGAAAATATAGGCAGCCACAGAAAAAGCTTTGATAGCAGAGTGTTCTCAGGATTGCAGACTTTTGGGTATTCAATAAATTCAAAGTGTTAAGAGCCTGAAAGAAGGGTAGGAGAAGTTACCAATTTATATAATAGCAGATTTATATAAGATAAGACATAGTAGATTTAATAAAATCTCAAGATACTCAGAATTCAAACTTTTATAGTAAATGGTCTTAAGATTACTATACTGGAAAGAGTAAAGTCTTATCTTACACTATGCAGGTGGAATATCTCAGAATGGAATGTTCAGTTTAATTCTGGTATGAACATGTTTATATTCACTCTTACATTAAAAGATGAATGTATGTGAGAAAAGAAATAGCAAAACTCCAATGACAAAGAATAATGTGGCACTATAAAGAAAAAACACATCTTCTTGAAGATGTAGTAAAAGTATAAATTTTTTATTATCTACTAGCGAAACTGAAAGATTAACATAAAAGTTTTGTCCACTATATTTAGAAATATGTATATCTGTATATACATCTTAAATCTTTCTCTTTTTTTTTTGTTTTTTTTTGGTTTTTTATTTGTTTTTGAGACAGAGCCTCAAGCTGGTCACAGCAACCTCCAATTCCTGGGCTTAAGCGAGTCTCCTGCCTCCGCCTCCCAAGTAGCTGGGGCTACAGGCGCCCGCCACAACGCCCGGTCACATCTTAAATCTTTCTAAAAAAATTCTTAACAATACAATCTTTGTTTTTTTCTAAATCTGGTAGAATTAGGACATTTTTTCTATTTACAATAACATATGTATATAACAAAAAGATGTATATAGGTACATACAAAATATATAAAATATACACCTAAAACTATTTTTATGGTATGTAATGCATATTTTATATATTGAACTTTGTAAATTCATCACCCAAGGGACTGTAACAAACTGGTCAACATACAGTGGTGCTTATCATAAGAAATTAGGCCTGATGTACTGATCTGTGCATGTGACAAGCGTCCAGTCTATGAAAATTAGACACTATGAAAATTGTTATTTTTGGCAATTTAGAGACTTCTTTGCAGGTGCTAGTGGTGAGAATAGAGAGAAAGGACTCCAGCCACCTCTGGCTGTGGTGCCCTGCCTAGAAGCGTCATTTCAGGGGAGCAGTGAGGTGGCAGGAGACTCCAGGAGCCAATGAAGAGGGAGCAGTGGAAGACTGCCAGAGAAGTTGTGCCCTTGTATAGGTAGAGGTCAGGTGGTTCAGCAGCGGGTTTCATTCAGACAGAGAAGGCCAGTCTGGCAGATTTTTTTTTTTTATTTTTTTTTGGACATGTGTAGGAACTACCGCGGTACAGCTTGTGCAAGCAGGTGATCATAACAGCATCTAGTGGCTGGGGTTGAGCCACTGGGAGGAATAGAGCTCTCCTAATTCAGATACAGGCAGGGTGCCACCATTGTGGAATAGATGCCTGGGAGGAACAACCCACAGGGTCCTAGTGCCAGGTAGGTTCCAGTTCTCCTGCTAAGCTGAGCAGCCACCTTTGGGGAGACTTAGATGAAACCTGGTATTCTAGGAAAGCCACTTTGTGGCCAAGGAGCACCAATTGGAAGGGTTGAGTCATTTCCCTTAAGTAGCCTAACTAGAGGTTCAGGGTCTCAAACCAGTGGGGATTGAGGGCAAATAAATCAGGAAGATGGGACCACGTCACTTTTGCAACTAGATAATGACTTCCAGCCCCCATCACTTATAGCTGTATCAGTGTCACAATTAGCATCTCCTAACCTCAGAACATTACCTGTTAGCCAGACTGTATGTGTGTGTGTATATATATACATGTGTGTATGTGTATGTGTATAAATTTTTTCTTTTTCTTTCCAAGTTTTCCCCTTAGATTTTGTTTGTTTGCTTTATATTTGTATTTTTTATTTTTCATTGTTTCCTTCTTCATTAATAATGGCTCCATTTTTTGGCTTAATTATCCTTTTTTTTCCATTTTTTTTCTTTCTTATCAGTTTTCTTTTGTTGAGTTTCTATATCTTTTCTTTATTCAATAATAACTATATTTTGCTACAGTTTTTCTCTTCCTTTTATTCTTTATTTTCTTTCCATTTCTCTCCTTTTCTCTCTTTTTATGAAGATTTTTCTTTTTTCTTATCTTTCCCATATAACTGTCTTCAACAACAACTAAGATATACCCCTCATTTTTTTACATGTTATACAATTTTATTTTCACTTTTCTTTACACACTTTTATTATTATTATTTTGTCCTTTTTTCCTGATCCGTTTTATTCTTCATAAATCTGTATTTCATTTATGGGACACAACCTCACCCTGAGACCTGCTACAGATTAGCTGGTCTCAAGGAGACCTGATCCCTTGGTGTAGGGGATCCTTCTAGCTTTTTCCTTTGAAAGGATGCAATTGGTAGGTCCCCACTGCTATATATTGCCTTTTAAAAAAAATTCTCTATTTGGTGGAGGTGGGGTCTTATTATCTCCCAGGCTGGTAAGAAGCTTTTAACCTTGAGGGAGCCACCCAGAGGCTGAAGATTGCATGTGTTGTTCAAAGCACTATGCTGAATACCACTATTCTCTCTCTCTTCCTTCTCTTCTTTTTGTCAACCTTTCCTTTTATCTCATCCTCTTTTCTTTTTTATTTTCCATTTTTCTTTCTTTTCTTTCTTCCTACTCTTCACTCCCCTCTTCCACCTGGCCTGATAGAAAAATAACACTTTCACCCTTAAGCACAGAGACAAGGGAATTTAAAGAAAAGGAGAAAAGTGAAAGAAAAAAAGTGGGGGAAAGAAGTGGGAATAAAGAAACACTCATGAAGCAGAACCAACAGGAAAATCCTGGCAACATGAAAAACCAAAACAGAGCAATCCCCCCAAGGGATCAAGAGGCAGCCACTGCAGAGGATTCCACCTATAAAGAAATAATGGAAATTATAAAAAAGGAATTTAAAATGTGGAATGTAAAAACCATGGAGGAAATTGCTGAGAAATTGGAAAATAACCAAAAGGAAATTTAAAATAAATAAGGAATGAAAGATATGAAGAATATAGAAAGGGTATAGCAGAGCTTAAGGAATTGAAGGAGTCAATCAGGGAACTTAAAGATACAATAGAAAGCCTCAATAACAGATCGGACCATGAAGAAGAAAGAATCTCACAGTTAGAGGCAGAAAAGGAGAGAAAGCAAAACGTTCACTCAGAGAATTCTGGAACTTAATGAATATTCAAACTCACAAATTATAGATATCCCTGAAGGGGAAGAATAACATCCAAAGGGAATGGAAGCCCTACTGGAGGATATCATAAATGAAAATTCCCCAAGTATCACCAAAGATTTCGACAACTACTGTCAGAGGGATAGCAAACCCAGGATCATCACAATGCAAAAAGAGCATCCCTAAGACACATTGTAATGAACCTGTCCAAATGAAAGAGAAAATTCTGCAAGCAGAGAGGACGAAGCATCAATTGACCTATAGGGGCAGATTCATCAGGGTGACAGCAGACTTCTCAGCTGCAACATTTCATAGCAAAAGACAATGGTCAGCAACTTTCAACCTTCTTAAACAAAACATTTTTGATCCAGAATTCTATTCCTGCTTTGCTAAGTTTTAAAAATGTTGGAGGAACCATTATTTTACCAAAATGCAAACTTTCAGAAAGTTTGCCACAACACAGCAGCTCTACAGCTAATATTTATGCCTATTCTACACATGAACATCACAATAAACCATCAGCAAACTAAACTCCCAGAAACTAAAGGACAAAACCTAGCTTCCACATGGTGCAAAGGATAAAAATAAACAATGGACTTAAACAAAATAAGATGAATAGAACACCACCACACTTACCAATTCTCTCAATAAATATAAATGGCTTGAATTCCCAACGAAAGAGGCATATGCTGACTGACTTGATAAAAAACAAAGCATAATCCATCTAGATGATTTCTCCAGGAAACACACCTAGCCTCAAAGGATGATGCAAGATTCAGGGTAGAGAGATGGAAAATAATATTTAAGGCGTATAGAAATCAGAAGAAAGGAGGAGATGCAATCTTATTTGCAGATACAAGTGGATTTAAAGCAACTAAAGTCAAGAAAGACAAAAGTAATCACTGATACTGGTCAAGGGAATAATACAAGATGGCATTTCAATTCTAAATATTTATGCACACAAAAAAATGCTCCCAGATTTATGAAACAGACATTAATTGGTCTGAGCAATATGATATCGTATAACACCATAATAACTGGAGACTATCACAACCCTCTTGCAGAGCTGGAAGAGCTGATAAACAGAAACTGAACAAAGTTATAAGGGACTTAAATATAATCCTAGAATAATTGGGCTCAATAGACATATATAGAACACAACAGCCTAAAGCTAAAGAACATACTTCTCCTCATCAGCCCACAGAACATTCTATAAAACAGATAATATCCTAAGAAACAAATTAGTATCAGTATAAATTATATAGAAAAAATATTATTATATCAAATTAGTATCACTAAATAAAAAAGATAGTTGATCAGATTATAATGAGACCTAATTAATCTGATTAGACTTAAAATAAGCTGTTACATTCTCTTTGTGGGCCTCGGTTTTGAGATGTGCATCCTTATAACAAGTGGCCAAGAATTGTGCACTCTTCTACTTGACAGGAACCATAGTGGAGAGGTCAAATTCCAGTGTGGAAGGTGGGTATTTTGTAGTAGGCATTAAACTCCTTCGCTGATATCCTGAAACCATTTCTGCTCCTGTACCCTCCAGATTGGGGACTGGCAAGGGAAGACTGTCTGCTGAGAAGGAAACCCTGACTCAGAGGAATCATCAAACATGGTGTCTGTTATTAATCTCAATATTCCGAGTACACTTGCCTTAGCTCTAAATATTTCTATCAAAGGGCATTTGCCAATATAGAAATTCCAGGATTATACTCTGAAAGAAAAAGGAAAAAAAAAAAGAAACTTTCAAAAATAATTATGTTAAACAAATAGAAAATCAGATACTTCAAATCTACATATATCTTATGTGCCTCATTATCTCTGCACATCCCACAGCATAGGCTGATAATTAGCAGCTCCGCCATCCCTCGGTGAGAATAGATAGGAAACAGAAACTTATGCTATAATTATCTCTTATTTTCTATAAAACAGCAGCCCTCCCGTTCAGAGAGTTTTGGCAAAGCAAAGCCACATTGTTAAAGACTTTTGTGGGTATCCATATGAATGATAATATTGCTACAAAGGAAGCAAAATATAAAAATATCTGCTTCAGCTATTTTGAACTTGTAGCCATGCTCCATTTTGAAAGCAGTTTACATGAAGAGCAATATATTTACTCTTTTTTATCTCAGCAACTTGAATGTGAGTCACAAAGCAATACAGATGGGACTATAAACAATACTCTAAAGACAAAAAGTGCTTAGCTTTAAGAAAGAAGTTAAAAAGAGCCAATATATTTTCATGTTATAGAAATACTACAAGTCAGACATATTTCATTATTTTATGTAAAATCCAGTCATCATAATTTAGACATTTTCTTAAAATGTCTGCTTTTTAAGCTATTTCTTTGCAAATTTCAATTTTAATATATTCAAATTGCATAATATTCTCTACCCATGACAATAAACAAAGTTAAGAGACACTCAATTTGTCATGGAACTTGTACCAAGCCTCATGGTACTTGTACCAAGCCCCATGATACTTTTTTAGGAGTCAGAAAAATCACTCAACTTTTGTCAGAAAATTATAAATGAATCAAAGAACAATTGCAACAAGAAAACAATATCAAAATTTTAAATACAGTGATTAGGAGGAAATCTACACAGTAAAAATGCTTTCAGTCTATCCTCTTCGCTTCCCAAGTCCATGGCTCCTTTTTCCTCTACTGTCCTTTTTGTTTCACAATGAAGTGACCTTAAAGGAGAGATGCCTTGGACCACGCTTCATTTCAGCTTCAAAGCCTTTAATTGTTCTGTTTACTTGAAATAAATTCTAACTCATCACCTAGGCAAGCAAGGTCTTGTCTGATCTTAGTGTGGCCTATCTCTTCAGCCCATTTTGATACTTTCTCCATTCCCATTTGTACTGTATTTGAAAGTTCCACTTTCTTTACTCCCCCTTTTGTACTTCAAGGCTTTGCTACACTTCCTACCCTTCTTGAAATACATTTTCTCACTTATTTTTCTCCGCTTGGTTACATTTAGTTTCCCTTTCAGGGTTTAGCTTCAGTATCTTCTAAAAGTAACTAAGTGGATATCAATTGTGTCTTCCTCATTATTAACTTAAAAACACTTATTTTTTTATTATCATATTAGCATTCCTTAATAATTTCATGTTTTTGTATACTTTGTATACTTTCCCACTTGCAAGTAAACACTCAAAAAGTAGAAAACATACCTATCTTGGTCACTGTTATATCCCCAGCATGTGTCTTACACATAATGGCTTCCTAATAACTTTTGTAATTATTCCATTCACTAAACAGCATTTTTTAATCAGTAAATATTATAAAATATAGTGAAAGTGAATGCATTTGATCACCCGGAATAAATAAATCTATTATAACCTATTATAACCCCTTTTCATTTTCAAAAATGTTACTGTTACTTACAACCTATATGAAATTCAACTCATGTTAGCTTTGCATTTAGGAATTTTGCCTCTGAACTGACTAGAATATTGCTAAAGAAAATGATGTATGTTCTTTTTGAATTGTCTTGTGAAGAAAAGACTAAAAACATACATGTACAAGCATATCGACACATAGAGAATGAATTAGAAAGTTGAAAATTTGCCAGTGAATCTGAAATAGAGTATAAGTTTACATAAGCCCACTTAAAAATACCAGTGATTCATGATCTGTGCAATTCAAATGAAATATACCCTTGCATAAGTATTACTTCATGGTGTATTTTAAGATGCATTCCAGAGAAGGTGGCTTCAGGGTAGCTTTAACACACGGTTGAATAAGAATCACTTCTGTTAGGTTTCACAAAATGTTTCTTACTGACATAAAATTTGGTAATCTGGGCTGAAGTCTATTTCACTTTTAACATTTTCTGATGGGACAGCTTCTCCAGATTTTTACTTCATGAAAAGGAGAGAGGATCAAAGTGAGTTTATTCAGTCTCAGTCCATCAACCTGTCAATAAGAGATGTTCTGAAACTGGGGAGTTACAGAATTCTGTATTCGGCAAGCAAGAAGTACCTAAAGAACAATAACTATAAAACCTCAATCACCGTGAGTACAGTAAGTGTATCATACTTTCCTTTCTATCCTTCCTCTCACAGTGCCTGGCATATATTAGTGCTCCATAAATGTTTACTGAAGGCATTTAACTAAACACATTACCCATAGGCTAGCTAGCATTCTTGAAAAGTTATAAATAGGATAAAAATGACATCTTAGTAGAATATTCATAAAAGAAGCCTTCCTGGAAAAAAAATTGAAAGATTTATTAGACTTTTGAAGTTTAGCTATTAGGTAGGCAGGCTGATAAATTCTAGGGTCACACAATAAAAGGCTCTGCAGAAGAGTGTTGTAGATTACGACCTGGCATCCTCTGTTCTCGTCAGTTAAAGGATGCTGGAAAGTACAAATCAAAATGTAGACTCTATCCCTAATCACAGCTGATTTACTGTGAGTCCAGAAAATTAGACATGTGGCCTAGATGTCTGATCATACCCTTCCAATATCATAAATTTTGTATTTTTCAAAGTGTCATATGTACATGAGTCTAAAATTTTCAAAATTGATGTATTCAATATATTAGGTGGCATTTGATGATAAGCTAATTAAACATTCAACTCTCCAAAACCAAGTCTTTGCACAATTCCGAAGAGCTCTTGATTTTTACATGCTGTGAACCAGGGGAGCAGTGCTCTATTAAAAGAGGTTGTAATTTGAGGATTGTGAATTTCATCTGCTGTGAGTCACTGGGATGGTAAACTTCTGTATTAATTGTGTTTTCCTGTTGCTTGAGGGCAAGCTGCTGAAAGGAGATTATTGTAAATAAGCCATTAGTATAAAAACCCATTTGTGCCATATCCAAAAAAGAAAACAAGAAAAAGAAAAAGAACACTATTAACTTTGCTTTGCCAGCTAGCTATTTAACTCATGCATCCTAGTGTTTTTCTATCATAGAGGTAAAAAGGCCATAGAAATCCAATGTTATAGGGTACCACCTGTACAATCAACCAAACACGTTTTGTTTAAACAAAAGAGCAAAAATATTTTGCATTGTAAGAAATCCTAAAACCTTAAAAAATGCAAGTATCCAGAGATCCATCTGTTAGCATGAAAATGAGAAAAATTCCCATTGAGTAGATAACAACGTACATGATGCCACACAGTATAAAATAAGTATAGCTTGCTGGGTCACTGAATTTAAAAAAAGGCAAAATATGAGTTTCCCATGATGCTTTTATTGAAAATATAAAAGGATCATAAGTGTAGAGTCTATCACAGATTTTGTAAGCTTTAAGAAATATAGAGTAAAGATATTTACAGATTGGATATTAGGATATGTTGATGCTATATTTAATACAGAACTGTAGTCCAACATCTAAGAACTAAATTTTATAAATTCATTATCATCACTATTTGTGCCTTAAAGTAATAGTGGAATACTAGGAGGAAGAAAGTTTACCTGGGTTCATCGAGAAAAAAAGACTTAAAAATTACTCACACAAATCATAATAAAATAATTCAACAGATAGTCATTAAATACCAGCTATTAGAGGTATTATTCAGTGCCAAGGGCAACACTGGAAAATCAGAGGTAAGAGTTCCCATCTCCATGGAGCTTAACTCTTAGTAAAAAACTATACTGTTCTAAACATCATCCCTCAGCCCTCCATACACACAAATCACACGTACACATACATCTACACACACATGCACACTTCAAAAGTCTCTTTTGATCAGAAGTCATTGAGAAAATAAAATAGTAAAGACCTCAGTTATTGAAATCATTAATAATGAGTACTACAAAACAAAACTCCTTTGCTATAGTTTCCCTTCTTTACTGAAGCTCTGAATTGAGAGCTAGAGAAATGAGGATTTTAAAAATGAAAGGAGATCTTAGACTTTCCATTAGAATTCTAAAATTTCAGTTCTAGCCCCACTTATCAGTATATTTAAATTTTAAACAAGGGCGGTGCCTGTGGCTCAAAGGAGTAGGGCGCCGCCCCATATGCTGGAGGTGGGGGGTTCAAACCTAGCCCCAGCCAAAACCTGCAAACAAATAAAAATAAATAAAATTTAAAATTAAACAAGGACTGACATCCTTATATGATTTTGTTGAAAGATTTCCACTTGGGGTCACAGAAGATATGTTTAAAACAAACAAAAAATGATTGAAACATTTCTGCATTTTAAAATTTGACACCATTAGTCATCAGCATATATACCAATTAGTCCTTGAATTATTAAGTAGTTACATAATGGTTTTTGACTAAGTTTTAAATAAGTTTATTTTCACATATTTCTTTAGGTTAAATACTGAGTTGATTATATTATAAATTCTGTTATAAAATCGTAAATATCAGACTATTCTGTTTATATAGAAAAAAATTTTTGAAGTATCTAATTAAATTGAAGGGACCTAAAAAAAGCTAGATCAATTATGCTGGAAAATTCATTATATTATTGAATATGAGGCCATTTCCGTTGCTACTGGCAATGAAAATAATTTTCTGGTTGGAGTCATCACAACATGAGGAACAGTATTAAAGGGTCATGGCATTAGGAAGGTTGAGAACCACTGGTTTAGGGGAAAGCAGAGAAATTCGGAGATTATTGCAATAATTTAGGTAAGAGATGACAGCGACAAGGATTCCAGAGCCATGTGACAGGGTTTGCTAATGGATTGTACATGATGTGTGGAAGAAAAACAATAGTTGGAAAAGTCCCCCCCATAGAAGATGTTGATCCATGTAACTGGTAGGAGAGAATTTAGATAGACTGAGTTGAGGGAAAACTTGGGAGAAGTAGCTATTGAGAGAAAATCATCAGAAGCTCAGTTTTAGTCAGATTATGTTTGAAATAACTAACAAGAGATGCCTAATGGGAAGCTGAGTATCGACTTCAGAAATAGGTCCAGGATGGAAAAAGAAATTTTGGGATAATTACTGTATGAAGGTTTAAGGTTATGTGCTGGAAGAGATCACCAGGGGAATATATATACACACTAAAGAGAAAAGGTCCAAGTGCTGCACTAAACACAGATAAATTGTACTTTGAGGGCAACGAAGCCATGTGATATCACATGGGTGACATGACGCAGTGTATTAGAGTCGTATTTTACTGACCTCTTTCTGTGATTTGAAGGAGTTCTCATAAATACTTTGTGGGTTGTCATTTAACTCAGGCAAAAAAGCTAGGAATAGAGATCATCTAAAATTTTGTGAATATGTCCGTCTAGAGTCTTATTCCATTATCCTTTTACCCAAATGACTCACTCTGAAATCATTTATTGCATGGACTGTTATTAATATCTCTGGAACTTTCATCTGGCAGTTCTCATCCTCACTTGGCATGCCTTTGAAAGATGATTGAGAAGTCATCTCTCTCCGTAACAGTCCATTATAGCTTTATTTCCCAATATATTCATCATTACTAAAATAACTTGTAATTCCCAATAGTTTTGCAATTAGGACTTGCTGATTTGTCCCTATCTTGAGGACTAGTGATTTTTTTTTTTTTTTTGAGACAGTCTTACTTGGGTCACCTTGGCAGAGTGCCCTGGCATCATCAGAGCTCACAGTAACCTCAAACTCATGGGCTCAAGAGCTTTTCTTGCCTCAGCCTCCTGAGTAGCTGGAACTACTGGTGTCTGCCACACCTGGCTAGATTTTCTAATTTTAGTAGAGATGGGGTCTCATTCTTGCTCAGGAAGGTCTTGAACTTCTCTTTGTCATCTTTCTTTGGTCATTGTCTCTTTTCAATTTTCATATAATGAATTAGTCATAAATTCCTGTGTCACTAGCCTTCCTTGTCAGCTCACTTCTATTTTCTCCATTACAATAGCAGATTCTTCCACTGTATCTTTTCATATTTTCATATCTGTTGCTCTTCACACCTGTACTCAGCAGTCACCTGCGTATTAGCCTAAAAAAACACACCTACAACTTACTGTGTGGCACCACATTGCTTTTATTCTATTCCAATATCTAATCTTCCTCAAATGGAAAGTACTTTATTAGTGGATGCATTTGTTACTACTCCTTCAGGCAATAACTACTATTAACTCTTAGAGTGTAAGTTCATTTATAATTCCCCAAATATTATTTAAATCTATTCTTAAAATATTATGAATATTTTGAAAGGCAGAAAGTGAAATATCTTATGCAATGGAAGCTAAAAATGCATATCCTAAATCGTTTTTCCCATAGAAGAACTTGAATTTGCATGTTTTTGGATTATGCTATGATTTGATCTAGTTCCTTAATATTTCTATCATGTACTAGAGCAGGGGTCCTCAAACTACGGCCCGCGGGCCACATGCGTTAGTGTGAATTGTATTTGTTCCCGTTTTGTTTTTTACTTCAAAATAAGATATGTGCAGTGTGCATAGGCATTTGTTCATAGTTTTTTTTTTAAAAACTATAGTCCAGCCCTCCAACGGTCTCAGGGACAGTGAATTGGCCTCCTGTTTAAAAAGTTTGAGGACACCTGTACTAGAGAGACCATCAATAGAAATTTTTATGAAACATTTTCTTGGAAGCAGGTGTATTATATTCTATAATAATGTAAATTAATCTTTGTGATAATGGCTTGGATAATATAATACATAAGTTTAAATATAATTGCTTTCCCATAAATATATTTTTACATGTATTTAGCTAAATATTGAATGATAGAAATTTCACAGCAACATTTTTCAGGCTGTAGTTTTAAGATGCTAGCTTTATAAAACATTCTTTAAAAGGTGGATATGTGCCTAACTTTGGAGAATGTTCTCGATATCTTTCCAAATTGTTACAAAAGATATAAAATTTCAAGGGTAAAAAAAAATCATTGTGTGTGCTCAGTACTAAATTGGAACTAGTAGATTAACAACTATAGGCTCACGTGAGAGGAAACATCATTTGGGTTCAAGAATGGAGCGGGAGGGAGTTCAGTGCTTCCTCCCTAACAGGTACCAAGTACAGGTGCACGGAGGATTTCTAGGTAAAGGACACAACTGTAACTGGTGCTTTACCACACAGACGCAAACAAGGGACTTATCACATGGACACTCATATTAATCAGGAAATAAAATGTGGCTAGATCCATTCATGTATTGGAAAGCACTTGGGTTGTTTCCATAATTGTGTGATTATGATTTTTGCTGCTCTAAACATTTGAGGGCAAGTGTCTTCATAGAATACGGATACTATTGAATGTTTTTAAGCCATAACAAGTGGAGCACATTCTTCTAAGTGAAATATTGCAAGAATGGAAAAATAAATACCACATGTACTTGATAATAAAGTGGAGCTAATTGATCAATACTTATGTGCTCATTTGGAAGCAAAGCTTAATGAAATTCAAGTTGAAAGGAGGGAGAGAAGGAGATGGGTGAACTCCTCTCACTGTGTACATTGCACAGGTATGTAGAAACTTTCTAAGTGACAGGTCCACCTATAACTCTGACTTTAACCACATAAAAACAAACTATATAACCAAAATGGAGGTACCCCCATAAAAATATGAAATTAAAAGAGGGGCTACATAATATGTTCAAATAAGCTTAGGAAACATATATTTTTGAAGAAATCAAATGGCTGAGTACACGTTAGCAATAGAAGAATTCCAAAAGCTTTTAATCAAAAAAGCCTATTTAACATGGATTATTACATGTTTCAAATCTATGTAACTACAGATTTTATTTTAGAAAATTAATATTTATCAGCATTCTCTGGGGCCTGGAGAACAACCTCCATCATTTGCTAAAGTAGCAAATCTCTGTTTAAATTAAGGTTTGCCTATCTGACTTCTGTGAAATTTAAAGTATGACAATATCATGTCTGGAATGTAAGATGTTTTGGTAGTGTCATTATGAGCATCATGAACAACTTTTTTCTATTAAATAAAAATGCTCTTTGGAATATATAAAATGAGGAAATCATAATAATAATGAAGGGCCTTAGTTCTGATTTCAATTATCTGTTCAAATGATGTCTCACTTGTCCTATATTTTATGTGTAAGAATAAAAGGATATATGCCATTAACAACCCTTTTTTAATAAATAAACCCAATAATTTTACATTACATTAATTCATTTTTGCAGTTAAAGATTTAATGTTCAATTTCATGTTTTTTTTTGCTGTTGATGAGCTAGAGATTTTATTTTACATGTAAACAAGATACAAATTATAATAAAATACCATCTTGTAATAAGATAATTCATGTGCATTAATGTTACCATTAATGGATACATATTCCTTTGTTCTCAAACAGGGTTGTCTTAATTTTGTGGAACTCTTTAACATGCAAGAAAAAATTGTTTATTTTAGACATTTTAGAAAATACTGAGCTGAAAGGAGTCTGTCACTTAGTGAGAACCAGTGTTAACATTTTTGGCATATACCCTGCCACACTTCCATTTGTGTGTGTGTATGAATATTTGAAAAATAAATTCTATAATTTTTGTCTATGTTTTCTACCTAGCAATAGCTTATAAAAGCTTCCCACATTGCTAAATATGATCTGCTCATGTGCTAATATATAGATGATTTATTTAATCAGTTCTATTTTTTCTTTTTTTATTTATTAAATCATAGCTGTGTACATTAATGCAATCATGGAGTACAATGTGCTGGCTTCATATACAATCTGAAATATTTTCATCAAACTGGTTAACATAGCATTCACGGCATTTTCTTAGTTATTGTGTTAAGACCTTTACATTCTGCATTTAGTAAGTTTCACCTGTACCCTTCTAAGATGCACCCTAGGTGTGGACCCACCAATCACCCTCCCACCACCCATCCTCCCCCCTCCCTTCTCCTCCCTTGCCCCTTTCCCCATATTCTTGTGCTATAATTGGATTATAGCCTTCATATAAAAGCTATAACTTAGTTTCATAGTAGGGCTGAGTACATTGGATACTTTTTATTCCATTCTTGAGATACTTTGCTAAGAAGAATATGTTCCAGCTCTATTCACATAAACATGAAAGAGGTAAAGTCTCCATCTTTCTTTAAGGCTGCATAATATTCCATGGTATACATGTACCACAATTTATTAATCCATTCATAGGTCAATGGGCACTTGGGCTTCTTCCATGACTTAGCAATTATGAATTGGGCTTCATGTTTTTGAACCAAGTGGCATGTATGAGTATACAAAGGATCCATATGCTTTAATTAAACATTGCTTGGGTAAATATTTTAATTATCATATTAATATACTTGGGTCAACTAAAATGTTTGCCTGCATGTGTCAGGATGATCCACCCAGGCCCTTGAGTTCAGGGCATAAGATCTATATCTAGATCATCATAGATTTTCAGATATACAATACATGTACCATCTCCCATAGGAGAAAACACATGAGAAAAGATGTTAAAGATGGGTGCAGATTGACTAAGGAGAGAAGGACATTTGAGACAGAGGAAACAGTCTGCACTATATACAGAGGCACTGAGGCATGAAACAGAATGGTATGTTGAGGAAACTAAATTTGATTCCATACTCCTCATACAGAGTGCACTGCTGATGGAGAGAGCATCTTCATATCTGCCTCATTTTCAGGACTTAAGTTAACATTTGCAGACAGAGTTAGAGGCCACATAATGAAAGTACACAGGCCATGTTAAGAATTTTACTAAATCTTAGGTTTTAGGGAATCTTTAAACTACTTGAGTGGATAAAGTATTGAGGCTGTGTATGTAACTACAGAAGAGAAAGAATGATTATAAGCACATAAATGAGGTAGAATATACAGAATTTAGTTGTTTCTTGGGTTTAAGTGACTATAAAATGAAAATATTAAGCAAGATTTCCAGGTTTTTAGCTTACGTAGGCTTGTAGATCATAATTTTGCCTCTTTGAAGCGTGCTGGGGTTGGCCCATGACAGAAGAGACAGTGTTAAATTCAGCTCTAAATCTTTAGTGGGTAGTTTCTTATATGAATGCTATAGCTTGAATGAAATTGGTGCTAGAATATTATAAAAAGCCAATTCCACCAAGTGGGGCGGGGAAGTAACAAGTGAAAGGCAGAGGGTCAAAAATAGAAAGTTACACAAAAATTGCATTTAAGGACCTTATAACTAAAAAAGGATCAAGGATATTGGAGTCGATTCAATACAGAAGGGATTCGTACACATTATCTCATTTGTGTTTAGCAGAGAACGCACGACGACAAATAAATCAGGCAATTCTATCCACGCTTTAAAGAAAAATGAATTAAGTATGAGAGGTTCATGTTAATCTTTTCAATAATACCACCATATCATTTCTTCCTGTTTCTTCTTACTAAAAAACTCCACTGTAATATGCCACAATGGTACAAGTATATTAATATTATATTGACAGATAGGGCCATTTTTCATACGAGAATTTATCTTCTAATAAATATTTTCAGGAAAATTTCATTTGCTAGCCACGGCACACATAATATACACCAAAGGCCAGCATACCCACCCAGGTGCAGAGTGGTAGATTGCTGCTCAGACATTAACAGCATCTCAGTGTTTGGGGCTGCCGTATATCACCTCAAAGCCCTCAAAGTGCCATTCATCTCCATGCTCTATAAAATGAAAGGTGAAGCGTTTTACTGTGAGAATAACTGTACAACAGCTCTTCAAATCCCCAAGTCAGAGTTGAACTATGGCAATTCCCGTACCCTCTTGTCAGCCTTGCACTCAATAAATCAGACCTATATCATTGCAGAGAATATCAAGTTACAATTTACACTACCTTTAAAACTCATGGGTGGAAAAATCAGATTTTTCCAATTATTATTTTATTCACACTGATACATTGGACATACTACTCCTGTATACTTGTGTTGCTTGATACGCTTTTCCTTGTGTTCAAGGTATTAATATTTTCTATAATAACTTATTTTGCTTTCATAAGATGTTTATCATGTGCTCTGGTGGAAATATATCCAAAAGGTAAAGATTCTTTTCTGAAGTTACACATAAATTTGTGTCAAAGTGACCTTATTTTTACACTTGATCTTAGCCAAAAGGCCGAGAAGCGATGTGACCTTATTTTTGTTACATTATGTTGTATTAATATAATAAATAGTTTATACATTGCTCACTCTGCTTATTGTGGATATTAACTGACATTAGGTGATACAGCATTATTAATCTATGAATAAATGCTGTTATGTAAGCAGGGCACTATAAAACAAGACCTAAGACTATTTCAAAAAGAATTCTGACCCTTACATAGAATAGAACTGTGCTGCTAGATAAACTTTGGCTAAAATAACAAATAACTGCTGGGTTTTTTTCTGACATTTAACAGTACACTATAGCTCATTTGTCATCGTCTAACCCACACCAGTGAAACATATAAATACTATGCGAAGAGGTAAAAAATAGCTTTGATCAAAGAGCTAAAACATAGAAATTTTAAAAGAATCAGAAATAATTGAGCTAATCTGGTGGTTTCAAATATAGAAATGCTACGTGTCTATGAATTACAACCAAGAAGTAACACACATTTTTTTTTTTTTTTTTTTTTTTTGAGACACAGTCTCACTCTCTTGCCCCAGGCTAAGGTGACGCAGTGGCATCACAGCGCACAGCAACTTCAAATTTCTGGTCTCAAGTGAACTTCTTGTGTCATCCTCCCGACTAGCTGGGACTGTATGCACCCAACCACAACACATAGCTAGTGTTTCTATTTTTAGGAGAGACAAGGTGTCTCTCCTGCTTGGGCTGGCCTCAAACTCTTGAGCTCAAGCCAACTATCCTCCTTGGCCTTCCAGAGTGCTGGATTACAGGTGTGAGCCACCATGCCTGACCAGGAACCTGCTTTTCACACAAAATTCTAGCTGAAACGTTTTCCTAGAGTAGGAAATTTTATGCAGGCAGGGATATATAAGCTGGAGATCTAGTTCCTTTGTTGACATTGCTAATTTTCTTCCTACTATGGACTTTCCCTAATTCTTTCCAATAGACTCCAATTTTAATGTGATGCTTTTATGGATCTAGAAAAAAGTTAGAGAATGGAATCTGTATTAGCCACTTAAATCCCATTAAATGATTTAGCATTGAATGTGTTGTCAAACTGACAACAATGACTTGAATCTCAGCAGCTTTGCAGTGAATTCAAAAGGGAAAACAAAAGTATCCCACACATTGATGAATCCTATCACTGCACTCAAGCAAGCCCAAACTAGCTCCAAACATCCCCATTTTTGGACTTTGTTGTTACTGTTGTTAACTCTAGAATTGGTAAGTTCATACTTTAAGTTAGTTCAAACAGCTAACTAACTGAGAAAAGCTTCTTCATTGTAGTAGGCCCTCTCTAGGTGTTTTTGGTACCCGAGCAGAAGGTGCATGTGATAGTAAAGATTCTAGACGTTGGTTTATTATAGAGACAAGCAGAGTGGCTCCTTGAGTCTACGAGAAGGAAGACAAGAGTACAGTGGAAGGGTTTTATACAGCAGGGAAGAGGTTTATTTAAGAAAATTCATTGCTATGCCATGTGCTGAGATGATCCTTAGAAGGCCAAGAACTAATGAACCTTTAATTTTATTTCAAATAAAGGTAATTAACCTTTGTCTGCATAGTTACTAACATTATAGTCTCCTGGCGTGTGCAAATTAATGAAATATAAACTCATTATTGATGATTAAGCAATCATAAATTATACACACTCAAACATACATAATATTTTCACTATGTCATACTCTTTTTAGGACAAAATTAATGGTTTAGTTCCACATATGTATTTCAACAATATAACATAGTACCTTTCTACTTCATGTAAATCCATGAGTCTTGGGCATTGAAAATGTTCTGTGATTTGCATTGTTACAAAAAATGCCCTTATTTAATTAATTCACATTGCATTCCTATATCAAAACATCATAGGTATGTTATAAATATATACAACTATTTTGTACCCACAATAATTAAAAATTAAAAATAGGTTTGTTGAAAGTTCTTATACATAAAACAAATTTAACCTGTACCTGATTATTTTACTAGAGGATTTCTATACAAGTAATGGAATGGGCAAAGCCTTTATTTTAAATCTGTGAAATAAAATGATCCAAATCTTTGCAATGCTAGAAATAATTATTTAATAAATGTTTTATAATTTGCAATTTGAAGGGTTATCACATACGTGTATTCTCTTGTATTTGCATTTGATTCTCAACAATCAAAACAACTTGAAATTATAAGATTATAATTCCTGATATCATATAATTTAATTATAAGCCTTAGTCAAAATCAGATTTTTGGTGTCTATTTGAAACATGTTGAATTTAGTAACTGGGCATTCATTTTAAATAATACAAAAATAACAATGAGTGTTTTTTATTATCTTAATCACACAAGAAGTATTCAGGTCATTATGCTGTGATAGTAGCCCTTGTTATATCCCTGCCTTTGTGATTGTCCCATGATGTGCTTTCCAATATTATGGACATGAAGCTATTTAAATTTAATTATTAAATCAAATACATTTAAAAAGTTATTCCTGTATTGTACAAACAACATTTCAAGGGCTAAATAGATTCATTTGTCTAGTGGCCACTGTATGAATATATATAAAGAATATTTTCATTGTGGAATAAAAATATATAGAGTAGTGCTGGTACTATTATTTATCTTTGAAATAACACAAATTCCATTTTTTCTTCATTTTTTAAATTCTATACCAACAAAATAATTGTTGGGGCCCTAATGTTTTGTGGGCACTGAAATTTGGGAATGAACAAAACAAACTTCTTCCCTCGTGTAATTTGCATCTACTAGTAAGAAAGGATGTGAAAAAACACACAAATATAATGTTTAACAACAATAAGAGCATTGAAGAAATTAAAACAAAGAAGGTGATAGTTAAGTTACTTAGAAAGTTATATTAGATGGGCTTGTCAATGAAATAGGAACAGGTTATCATCATTGGAGACTTAAAGGAAGCAAGAGAAAATTCTTGAGAATTTCTGCAAACAGAGAATTACATGTGGAAGAAACCAAGCAACTGTGCTGACAGAGCATGTTCCGCTTCCCAGCGGTCAAGGAAAAGCAATAATCATGACGTAACTGAAAAGAAAGAGCAATTTCCAGGGCCAGATTACATCCCAGTTATGTTTTGGAAGTCTTTGTCAGGGTTTTGGATTATACATTGAAATGTTACAGAAAGCTGTTGAAGAGTTTGAGCAAGGAGTGAGTAATGTAAATTGGATTTTATTATTACTAGATGGCTCTGACAGCTGTATAGAGAATGGAACACGGTGAGCCTAGGCAGGAATGGATGCAGGCAGCTGAACACCTGATGGGTAGGGTCTAGGAGAGAGATGGTGGTGCTCGAGTCAATATGGTGATGCCAGGAGTAAAGAGAAACATGTGTTACACATGGTGAGGATAATACATATTTTGTTCTGTATTGATTATGTCTCTTATGTCCACTGTAGTCTTGGGCTACAAAGATAGTGCCCAAAGACTTGTATTATGCTAGATTATAATTTCTGTTGAGCGCTTAAGTTCCAGCGTCCTTCGTGATGGTCAATGTTAGAAGACCCTGCCAACTCTTAAAACATCCTGGCATCTCTCAAAGGCATCGGATTATTTGAAAGAAATTGCAAAGCCTGAGTTCATAGCTTAACAATCATTAATAGTTTTAAGACAAAAAAAAAAAAAAACAACAGTTTTTATGGCTTTTCTCATGAAAATATTTTTGTAGTCACATTGCTATACATCTCTTCACATCCTTTATCTTAATGAACATTTTCGTTTGATGCATTCCAAATGATTGCTTCCTAGGGCTCTTCTTTATCACAAATGGAATGGTTGTCTCCATGTATGTCCTGATGTATGGACAGATATTGTATAGTCTACATTTTAGTTTTCTTCTAATTTCCTCTACTCACAAGATATCACATATTGGTTGATCACAATGAATTCAATGAGAAATTAAACAATAGAAACAGAAAGAAAGATATTGTTGATTTCATTAACAGATCATTTGAATAAATACGTGATTCAAATACTGAAATAATCCTAAAAGTAAATAATAACATTCTGCACTTTCATTTTTTTCTTAGAAGATAAAGAGAAACATAGCAAGAAAGAGAACCTAGCCGAATCTCTCCTTTGGGAATTTTCTTCATGAGAGAGTGTGAGAGAAAGGCAGGGGAGAGAGAGAGAGAGAGAGAGAGAGAGAGAGAGAAGACTCTAAAGACAGCTACCATTTTTTTTATTATATAATTTAAATACTTGAATTCATGGCAGAGATATTCTAATAACTGCAGTTACCACCTGTTTATTTTCTTCCAGTGCTTAGTATGAAAGTTCATTCCATGGTATAATATATTTTGGTGCCACTCAACTTAATCTAGCATCCTGGCTCCAGGCTTTAAGCCACTTCCTTTTTTTTTTTTTTTTTGAGACAGAGTCTCACTATGTCACCCTCGGTAGAGTTCTGTGGCATCACAGCTCACAGCAACCTCAAACTCCTGGGCTTAAGTGATTCTCTTGCCTCAGCCTCCCAAGTAGCTGGGACTACCGGCACCAGCCACAATGCCCGGCTATTTTTTGTTGCAGTTGTCATTGTTTTTTAGCTGGCCTGGGTCAGGTTTGAACCCATCACCTTTGGGGTATGTGGCTGGCATACTACTCACTGAGCTACGAACACTCCGTCAAGCCACTTCCTTTTTACTTTCTAGAGATATAACATTCAATCTCTTTGTATATATTCCAATGTAGCAGACATTTCATATACTATATTAGAATAATGGTTTCAGAGGTATTTCAGATATGCAATAAATATCACCCAAATTTTTAAGTAATGCAGAAAGGGATGTAATTTATCATGAATGTATGAAAACACAAGTGTGTGTGTGTGTGTGTGTGTGTGTGTGTGTGTGTGTGTGTGTGAGTTAACGTACAACAAACAAATATCTTGATTTAAATGACCTGAATACTAGCAATGAAGGATCCTGGCAAACAAAGAGGTTTAAAAAAGTCCTTGGGTATTTTAAAATGATGCCTTTTTAAAAAAATCCTTTTTTCTTCGAGAAGCTTCCTCTTCTCAAAGAGAGGAAAGATAATTCAGAGCACAACAAAGAGGAAGAAATAGAGAGCCCATTATGGTTTTATTGAGGTGAAATAATAGAGACAGGTACGATGAAATGATGAGGAAAGTAAACAGGGTTGGCACCAGAATTCATCACGCAAAGGGCTTCAGATCAGACAAAGGGCTGTCATTGACAGCCTGCTCTTTCCTGTTACTAAAGCTAAGTAGTAAAATTCCCTCAGAAAAATTTTGGCATAGCTATTTAATTAAAAAACTGTCTCCACATTTTTACTGTTTATTTTTCTCTTTTCTTTTGTTGTTTTTATATTAACAATGAAGGGCTTCATTGAGAGTGGAGGTCGTTATGGAAAATGCTGAACTCTTGGTAACAAGGGAAGTTAATCTCTCTCAATAAGTTGAGTTCAATCAATTGGTTATTTATTTATCAGTTGTTTGGAATTCGGTCATAAGATGCTTAATTTATACCTACTTTAAGTGTACATGGTCTCTGTATATTTTCTTTTAACGTTTTTTTGCAGTTTTTTGCTGGGGCCAGCTTTGAACCCACCGCCTCTGGTATATGGGGCCGGTGCCCTACTCCTTTGAGCCACTGGCGCCACCCTTTTAACATTTTTATCAACTGACAGACAATTTTAAGCCTACATAGAGAGTGGCTTTTCTTACACAGCTTCCTCCCAAAGGCCTCTCTGTATTCCGTCATACTGTTCCCACATTTGAAACAACCCCTTTGTTTTATTCACATCCCTTCCTTTACACGTCTCATATATGCATCCTTTTCATTGATAACTTTCTATTTGTGATTGGCTTCAGAGGAAGGAAAAAAAATAAGTGCCTTATTATCTCATAGTTCTCAACTGTGTTCAGTACTGAATGATGCCTTTTTATCAATGAATCTGTGTCCTAGTAATCTTGTAAACAGGACATAAACTGTGTTTACATAATGTTCATTATGTTGTTGCTCAAGCAATCTGAAACAAGAAAATAATAAATAAGCCTTTTCTGGGGATTCAATATTAATCCTCCTTTTGGTTCTGTTAAACTTTAGCCTTTTAAATTCATCTTTTGTTTCAGATTCTAACCAAGCCACTTCACCATTTACTTTCTCTACTGAACACAAACTGTCTTTACCTTTGTGTGAGAAACTTTCTATCAGTTCCCTTTCATACTGACCCACCCTCATACACTGCTTACAAATATGTGCTGTGTTTGCCTTTTAAGAAATACATATTTCACTTTCAAATGTTGAAGATGCTTTCTTATGTAATTTAGTCTTCTCCTAAAACACTTTATTTGTTTCAATTCTTCTGCACATTCTTGAATGCTGAGTCTTATTGCTTTGTCTTTACAATCCCTCATTATTCTACAACTACTTCTCCTATTCAAGGGCAATAATAATTATAAATGCTTGAGAAGTTCCTATACGCCAGGCACTATGCTGAGGGATATATATATAATCAGCTCGTTGTCTCCCACATTTTTTTGCATAGCTATTCCCCTTCTTATTTTTAATAAGTAGAAATGAAGGCTGCAAAATTTAATTGTCCAAAATGATCTACAAAGTGGCACTCTATGATCTGAAGTTAACTAGTGAATGCCACTGGAAAGATCAAGCGTTGTTACTTGCTACAAAATATCCTAGTTCTAGAATATATGTTTGAGCCTATGACAGAATAAAACCAAAACTGATGCTTCTAATTTATAGGCAGGATGTCAAAGAGTAGGCCAGTGTATTAGGCATCTCTTTGGAAAATTAATTCATCATTTATACCCTGTTTGCCTTCCTTACTTATTTCTTGTTCTGGCTGTTGTATTCGCACCCAGTCCAGTATGGGCTGTAATCACATCCAGGGAGATGCAACATGGCAGAGTCTTGGGCCATAATCTCATCGCTCATCACTTATCTTGCATTTCCTACCTACAGGGCTCTTCTGCTGATTGCAAAACACCATAAAACATAAGTGTCCTACTGTCTATTAAAAGAAATGCAATAGTGACTGTCTAGTGGTTTGAATGTTTGATGAGTGGAATATGAAAGGCAGTGGATATTCTTTTCCCTCTCTTTTATTAAAAAAATATTCTAACACAGTTATTTGACTTACCTTCATTCTTCACTGTCCTGTGAAACAGAGACATTGCTTGTATTCAATAGTTGACAGCTCAGTGATCAATGCCTCTAAATACCTGATATGCATATTGCCTTTCTCAAGGCCCCTTCCCCCTGATGCTTCCTGCCAGAGACTCCTAATACAACAATTGCCAAAAACTCTCATTCTGAGGGGAACCAAGAATACAGATGGGACATACCACGATACTTTATTACAGAACATCACTAAAAGAAACAATAATATATACAGAGGTGGCTATATCTCCTAATAAGATAGAGATCATATACAGATTTTGACCTTACTATTTTCATTTTCATAGTAGTCATTATTCCATTAATTTGGAGACCTATAACGAGGCTGCTGCTTCTATCATCCGACTATTCTGTTTCCTAAAATCAACTGTTTGATAAATATGGAAACAGAGCCAAGTATAAATTGTCTAGTCTGTGCCATATATTGAGTTGAAAGATTCAGAATAGTATGTAGTCTCTGACTTAAAGCAACTCAGAATGTAATAAAAAACAGATATTAATTAATGAGTGATACTACAACATTATAAATATAAAAGTGTTGTTCACCAACGACCTTATAATGTCTCAAATCAATATTTTTCAAATATTCATTTTCTTAAGCTCTATTGGTTGAACTTCAAAGTGATAATTCTCCTTTTATTCACATAGGTCATAGAACAGTTTCTGGGAATGTCCATTAAAAGGACGTATCTAAGCTGTACCCTAGACTTATTAATTTAGAATCATCAGGGAAATTGGAACAATTCAAAGTGCTAGTTCCAAATTCTGGCTGTGCTTCAGAACAAGAAAGATTTTTGATTGATAATCTTGTTAATTTTACTTTTTAAATTAACATGAAATAATATAGAATTTTAATGGACTTTAAAATTCTGTAAATTTTAACACATGTATAGATTTGTGACTCCTCCATCAAAATCAAGATACAGAACCATTCCATCACAGCAAAAAGCCCTATTCAACTTTTGTAGTCAGAATTTCCTGCCATCCTTAAACTCTGTACCTCCCTGGTCTAATCACTCTCACAATTTTACCATTTGATAATGTTATTTAAATGGAATTAATATAGGACTTAAGTTTTTGAGACTTCCTTTTTTCATGTAGCAAAATGCCTTTGAGGTTTTTACAAGGTGTTGTATTTATAAATACTCCATTCATTTTATTTCTGGTTAATATTCCCAGCATGGTGTATCACACTTTATTTATCCTTCCCTCATTGTGGACAGTTGGATTGTTTTAAGTTTTTGATGATTCTGTATAGAGATGTTATAACCCTTTACAGGTAGGTGTATGTGTGATTATCAGTGTTCACTCTTCTAGGGAGGATAAAAGCCAGTATTTGGATTGCTGACCCATAGGAAAAGTGTACATATTAGTATCTAAACAAGGGGCCAAGTGTTTTCCCACCAGCAATGGATGAGTCTCTTCATTGTTCCCCATCCTCACCAGCATTTGGTGTTGTATTTTTTTTTTATGACATTCACAAATGTATGTGATGGCATCTCCACATGGCTTTAGTACATTTTCCTCAGGACTAATATTGAACACCTTTTCATGGGCCTATTGTCAGCCTTATATCCCCTGGGTCAAGTGTCTGAGAGTTTTGCCCATCTTTAAAAATGTAAGTTGTATTTTATTGTTATTTGTTTATTGCTATTGATTATTGGAAATTCTTAGTAGTTTTGTATACAATTCCTTTGTTGATATATGATTTTCAAATGCTTTCTTCCTGCTTGTACTTTGATTTTCCTCAACAGTGTCCTTCATAGAGCAAAAGTTTATTTTATTTATTTATCATTAATTTTGATGACTTGAGAAAGGTTAAAATTACAAAGATTCTGGCTTCTATTCTGCTTTGATCTATATATGATACCCAAGAATACTTATTTAAAAATAAAACTTTCCACATAATTGTCAAACTGGTTCATGATGATTTATTATATAAAGTTAGCAAATAATATGCCAAGAAATATATATATTTTTTCTGAGTTCTTAAATACATGTATTTTATTATTCTTCATTACATTATTTCCCCCCCACCCCAAGAAATATATTTTTACTGTCCCTTGACTCTTATTGACCACTAGAGATTTAACAATCAACTCTCTCCATGTAACTTTGAGTATTTCTTATATTGGATCTCTCTTAAACCCAGTACATACTGCCGAGGGAGTTCTAACCACGTTCCATTAATTTTGACACAACTAATTCATCATCCAATTCTATGAACTCATCGCTAACTTCTAAATAGCTGCCCCTTCTCTACTGCTTAACTTTGTTAAGTTCTCAACTATTATTATTATACACAAAGGAAGAAAAAAATAAAAGAAAGAAAAAAACAGATGAAAGAAGAGAATGAGAGAGAGAAAGGGTAAGAGATGGAAGGAAGAGGAGCAAGATGAAACAATGAAGAGGATGAAAAGAGAAAACAGAAAATAGGAAAGGAAAGAAAAAGACAGAGCTTTGATCTCTTCTGATGCTTTTCCCTCATGGAGTCGTTATGGTTTTGCCGATCAGAGGCTGAAATCAGGACCTGAAATAAATGGCCTGATCAGTTCTTGCTGAATAAATTGTGTGAATTGTATGGATAATAAAAAAATCTGAATTTTCCATTCATAAAACAAGGGGATGCTGAGCAAAGGGAACATGGGATTCATTCATTCATTCACGGTTTTTTTTAAAATTTAGCTCTATAAAATCACACGTTATCATAATAGCAAAACCATGTTACTATCTGTCACTGTACTAAATAATTTTTATACATTAACTGGTATAGCACGTACAATTTACCTGTACATAAGATATCAGTGTTTCTACATTTATTTTACAGATAGGGAAGCTTAGACACAGACCAGTAAACAACTTCTCAAAATCACATTATTATTGTCCGGAAACTAAAAATTGGGGCTGTGTTGTGTTTACTTCCCAGGCAGCACATTTAACTATAATTTTTGGCTTTGTTATGATTTCCTTTGTATTTGCAGAAAAGGTACGCCTCAGCTTTTTACACGCTGAGATTGCAAGGAAGGCGCCGCAGGTAATTTAGAAATGAGGAAACACACAGTGCCCTGTAACACTAATATTTTAAGGATTAGAGAAAAGACGCGAAGAGAAAAATCACTCGAACGGTTTGCTCTGTCAGCAGGGGAGGAGAGTAACCAGACTGAATTCAAAGGCACATGTGCATTTTATACTATGCTGATCAGAGATGGGACATGACAACCACACAAGCCCTGAACAACTCGAAAAGGAGCAGCTTGCATAATCCTCCTATCATCACACAGGATGAACAGTAAACACTAACTTAAAAAAATGGAAAAATTCGGAGGAAAATGCCATAGCAAGACGCAATCCATGGAGTCACTGTATATCATTGCAATGCTTGTCATTTTTCCAGCCAATGACCTGACTAAATGCCTGTGCGCATTACTATTTAAGGGCATCAAATGAAAACACTTTAAATTTATATAAACACTGTACAATATAAAACTCTAAAAAAGGCACTTGTGTAACATGAGATGTGTTAAAATGCAAATTTTCAATGAAAAACTGAAAACTTTATATTGACAATGTCAACAAAAATGTATTGTGACTCCGACTCTATTACAGAGTTAACTAAGAGTAAATCACCAGATAAACAGGAAATGAGGAAGGTAATAATTTAATTATTTATTTTTTCGTGGGAGGTGGCTGAAATTTTTAAGAAGGCTGTGGAATCAACAGGTGGAAAATAAATGGTATGGGATGAAGCTTGTGTATTTAGAAGTAAAATACTGAATTAATAATTATTTTTAATGATCTGCTGAAGTCTCTTGCTTCAGAAATAAAAGGGAATATTTGCCGATAATGAAGTAATGACGGATTAGCTGTAAGCAAAGAAATAAGGCAAGAATGAAACATACCATTAACTTCCTGAGTGTCTTGAAAACAAGAGCTAATAATTATACAGAAACACCTGAAAGCCATTTAACATTTTATCCTAAAAATGGAGCAAAAGGAAGAGGTGTATAAATAAGTAATAATACAAGAATAGCCAGGAAATGTAACCATACCTGGTTATAAACACATTGGAAGGATAATAGTTTGAAAGATAAAACCATAGAGGAATAGTTCAAATTATATGAATAAATCTATTTCCACAATTTTATCTATGAAATGTAAACATACAACAAAAGTATTTAGCATATGCATTTCGAAAGCTAACGTACTAAAAATTCATAAAATTAGAACAAAATCCAGGTTGGCCAAACATTGTAAGAGAATTAAATTGCTTTCACCCCGTCTTTTGTTACTATACAACAAAAAAATTAGAATAAAACCACCAAGGTAGAAACTTTCAATAGAATGCAGTTCTATTCGGGGTTCTTTTGGGGCAGAACGTTTTCAGAAGAAGATAAACTAATGACAAATAAACATGAAAAAACGGTCACCACTTCTAATCATCAGGGATCTAAAAATCAAAACCACAGTGAGATATCATCTAACTACAAGGAAAATGGCTTTTATAAAAAGAAAAAAATCTCAGTGTGGCGCCTGTGGCTCAAAGAAGTAGGGCGCAGGCTCCATATGCCAGAGGTGGTAGGTTCAAACCCAGCCCCGGAGAAAAACGGTAAAAAAAAAAAAAAGAAAGAAAAAAGAAAATAAATTTCAGAACAACAAGTGTTGGCATGGATGGACAGAGAAAGTAGCTCTTATACATTGTTAGTGGGATTGCAAATTCATACAACCTATTTATAAAATAGTGTGGATTCCTCAGAGAACTAAAAGTATACCTATTATTTGATTCCACAATCTCACTAGTGGGTGTCTATCCAAAGGAAAAGTAGTCATTCCATCAAAAAGACACTTGCATTTCAATGTTTAATTGCAGCAAAATTCACAATCGGAAAAATGGAGAATCAACCCAATTTCCCATAAGCTTTCATGAGTGTATTAACAAAATGTGGTATCCGTCTATCCTGGAGTACTAATCAGCCATAAAAAACAGGGAACTATTGCCTTTTGTAACAACCTGGATGGAACTGAAGACCATTCTAAGTAAAAAAGTCACAAGAAAGGAAAAATAAATACCACATGTGCTATTACCTTGGAACGAATCGATCAACATCCATGGGAACCCTTGGTAGCAAAACTAAAAGGAAATCCACCAGGAAGGAGGGGCAAGTCCACATCTGTTGGGTACAATGGATTCTATTCTGGTAACAGGCACAATTGTAATTTTGACTCAAACTGTTTGAAGGAAATTCATGTAACCAAAACATTTCTATGGATAATATTTGGAGATAAAAAAAAAATAAATTAAAAAGTAAAGTTAGAATTAAAGGATTTATCGCTAAACTAGGTAAACAAATCCTGTAATTCAATAATAAGCTTTCACACAGCTCATTTAAAAATAAGCAAAGTCCCTAAGAGACGTTTCAAGAGATACACGCACGGGTAGACTTTAAGCATATGAATAAGTTCTCAGTGGCATTAGTCGTCAGGGAAATGTCAACTATAAACCCACAGTGCGATACCTTTACCCACTACTGCATCTTCTAAGCTTCATAATATTAATAATACTAAAATTTAGGGGAGGAGGTGAAGTAACAGTAGTTTCAAAATTGGTGGTGAAATTATAAAATACTACAACCACTTTGAAAATTCTTATTCCGAGAAAGCAATTTTACTTCTAAATATAACACATTAAAAAAACTGATAAAAACATTAAATACATATGCATAATTGTCAAACACTGCAAAATAAAGCAGTTATTGTAGAATAAGTAGTAAATCATGTAATTGTTCATATGATGCAATTTTTTCAGAAATAAGGTGTGAATTGTTGATATACGCAAATGCATAGATGAATTTAAGAACTTAAAATCAAAGCAAAGAATTCAAACATACACAGTATAAATCTTATTATTCAGTTCATATGAATTTTAATCAAAGTCTGCCCTATGGAGTTAAATAAGAAAACAGTATTATGGTTGGGGGATGAGATTATCATAAATACAGGAGACAATAAAGGTGGGGGATAATGTTCTGTATCTTGATTGTTGTGGCAATAACAAGGGTGTATAAATGAAAACTTTTTATATACTTAAAATCTATATGTTTCACAGTATATTAATTTTCACTAAAAAAAGTGTTACCAGTACAGTTGTGGCCTTGCGACACAACTTATAACATGAACAACACCACCTTAAAATGCAGGGATTCATTTATTTCATTTATACGTGAATATTTTTCAATTATGGCTACACTGAATGTACCTTCCTCCCCTGCCTACCCTTCCACTTCTTCTTCTCTTGACACTTCTTAGACAGCAAGACCAGCCTCTTGTTATTCTCTCCCTCTGCCTACTCGATGTGAAGATGATGAAGAAAAGGATCTTTGTGATAGCCGCCTTCCTCATAATAAATACTTAACATATGTTCTCTTCCTTCTGCCTTCCTTAAGAACATTTTCCTTTCTCTGGTTTACTTTGTTGTAATAATACAGCATATAATATGTATAATGTATAAAATATGTATTAATCAACTATTTATAAGTAAGTCTGTCAATCAATTAGTATTACTAATTAATAGTTATGATTCTGAAAAGTTAAAAATAATTCTTTGCAGATTACTGACTGCCTGGGAGAATCAACATCCCTTACCCCTGCACTGTTCACAGGTCGACATGCAAGTGACCTCTCTTCTGTTTAATGTTAAAGAGGGAAGGGGAGGGAGAGAGAGGGTGGGGGGAGTGAGGATAGAGGGCGGGATCACACCGGTGGTACATATTTGAAGGGTTAGGAGAAAACTCCTAAATACGGATCAAAATTGTTCTCACAAAGTAATGAGAAAGTCTCTTGAATGTTATCACAATCAGGTCGATGAAAATATCTTTGATTGTATCTGAAGCCTGTACACTGTACCCCATGACTGAATTATTGTACACAGATATGATTCAATAAAAAAAATTAAATAAACTAGCATTGTTTGCACACTTATCATTAATAAATGAAATCATCATTTATTTGAAAGTGCAATTAAAAATTTTCTGTAATAAGACCTTCTACAATATAAGAAGAGTATAAAAATAAACAGTAAAAATAATTGATGTTAGTATTTATCAATATTATTGTGTTACACAATTTCAATATTTCCTTATGTTGTCATTAATTTAAATAAGTATGACTACCGGACAATTTAGGAACCTAATTAAAAAATTTTTGTATTCTATAAGAAAGTTCATACTTAAAGTTCATAAATTAAAATTTTAATTAAGCATAACTGTTTAGATAGTTTATCTGGAAAGTCAGAGGGAACAAAAATATTTGTTCAAATTGAAACACTATAGGTAAATTATAGAACATAGTTCACACATAGTTATAAAAATGAATATATATATACACACACTCCTAAAAATTATAAAGATATTTAATAATTAGTTTTCTGGTACCCATTTAACTTCACTGAGGACATAGCTGATGTGGCGGAAATGCATTTTGCCATGTACTTGTTTGTTAACTTGATGATGCCACTTCATTACACTATTGACAGATTAATTAACTAAAATGTAGATGATCTGGGCGCCGGGCTACGTGACGGTGTTAAAGAACGTGTGATACTTGATCCTGAACGTCAAAGTTCTCACAATCATGTCGTGAAAGCAAAAGTTCAATAGGAGCACAGCAAGGCAGAGGCCAAGATTGTTCCCTATGAGGCTGAACCGAGAAAACTCTCACCTGGGCTGTGGCCCATAAAGGGGCCTAACGTGGAAGGTGAATCCACATAGGAACATTCAACACTATCCGGAACATTTTAATTCTGTCCTTCCAGAAACTGAGCTGGAGATGGAAGCAGAACTGAAAGATGAACAGAAATGTCAGTGCCTGGCACGTGCATCAGTGAAAACCAGGAGGGATTAAGGCAAGTTCTGTGCCAATAGACGATGCAGCAAAGGCCACGAAGTGGAGGAAGGATGCAGAGCAAAAGAGGAATTAATAGCAGCCATGGGAAAGGTGTAAGCAGAGACAAAAAAAAAAGATTTAATTTTAAAAATGAACTATGACATAGTTGCACTGTTGTAGAGATGCTTGGAAAATGAAGAATGCATGAAACGATTTTTTTTTTTTTTTTTGTAGTTTTTGGCCAGGGCTGGGTTTGAGCCCACCACCTCTGGTATATGGGGCTGGTGCCCTAATCCCTGAGCCACAGGCACCACCCCCACATGAAACGATGTTAATACAAGTTCTGGGGTCTTGTCACGTTCTGGCTCCTTGATTCCATGACATAAGACAGGAATTTGTGGTTAGTCCTCCCGATCTTGCTGTTTCCATGAATGTCTTCAAAAGGAAGCCCTATCTCGCTGTTACATAAGATGACTTCAGCGTATTAGAATCTTATTGCTGCCGTAACGAATCACTGCACAGGGAATGACTTAAAACAGTACAAATTTATACCCTATATTTCTACAGGATGAAAGCCCTGCAGTGCGTCTCGTAGGGGTGAAATCACGGTGCTAGCAGCCTGCATTCCGTCTGGAGGAAGGCTCTAGGGGAGAATTCAGTCCCTTGTGTTTTCCAGCTTCTACTTTTCTAATCTCTCTCTCTGTCTTTGACTCTGACTCTTTTGTTTTTCATAAAAATTTTTGTGATTATACAGGATCAACCTGGATGACGCCCTATAATCTCTTGTCTCAAGACACTTAATTACGTCTACAAAGTCCCCTTTGCCGTGTAAAGTAAGATCCGCACAGGTTTTCAGGATTAGACAGACGTCTTTGAGGACCGTTAGTCTGCTGCCTACCCGCCTCCAATAATGAAACTTCAAGGAACTAGTTGACAAATGGTTTTACAGAAGCTTTGTCATGAAAGCTTATTAGCAGGAGAAAAATCTTGGAATGTAGTCTGCTAAGGAAGTCATTATAGAAAAGGAACAAGTCGTGTGGAATTTTGAAGCTTAGATTAGTTTTTCAATTATTCAGGAAAAGGATGAATTCAATTCCAGGATGAGGTGGGGGAAAAGTCATAAACAAAGGTATGAAATAAGAAACAGATTCAGAAGAAAAGGCTTTTGGCTGGTTGATGGCGATAGAATATTCACATAAGAAGATGAGGGATAGTTTAGACATTTAACTTTGTAGTGAATGTGGAAGGTATTGTAAGTCTCGCCAAAAGTCCTTTTAGCCCGTAATCATTGGTTTCCCCATGTGATAATAGAGGTAGGCTGTGGTACAGAGAGGGGAGAAAGAGGATTCCAGGCAGCTCTTTCTGCATGAAGCCATAAAGCGCTAAGTAACAACCTCTACTAATGAGGTGAGAATTTTACTTCAAATTTGAAGAATAATTTTATTTAATGATATAAATATACAAAACATTGTATTAGGTGAGTTTAGATAGACATGATTAAAACACATTGTATTTTTGGTATCATTTTTCAACATTACTTGTTAGCTAATATGAAAAAAGTAATTGTAGGGAGAAATCATAGCAGCAGGTATGAATGGAAAATGTGTAATTATAATGTATATTTAGGCACCAATATGATTTTACATCTTTCATGCTTACATGTGAATATGAGTAAATAGTCCTGAAATTCAAGGTAAGAAATGAAGTCTTACCAATAAAAAGAACTGTTTTTCTTTTGAATCTTGACACTATTTAGAAGGCCTTCTTGTTCTTTTTGGCTTGGTATTGGTAGCTTCATCTTCACATACAGTCTAAATCGGGGCTTGTTCTGTTGCTATGACAGAGACATGTCCTACTACCACAAAAGTGAGAAGGAAAGAAATACTAAATTCTGTTTGGTTGAGAATCTGTCCTTTGGAGAAATTCTTATTCTACTAATTATAAAAGCAAAGTGTTCGTGTTGACCAACATATGTGTTAACCCCACATATAAGAAAACATCAGTGACTATTTGAACACAAACTGACTTCAAATACTTCTGTCTTTCAAATTAGATAATAGTTGTATGATAAGATACTCACTGTAAGAGGTGATGAAGACGAGTTCAAAGAATAATTTACTATGTGCCAGGTACTTCACGTGATTAAATTCTCATAACAATACCTCATTTTTTCTATTGTGAGATTACTAAGATTTGGAAAGGCTGTGAAACCAGTGGTTGGGTGGGTAGTTCTATCCTTAATAACCCAGGTGCTGCCACCATTTACATTCGACAGTATTTCCTCTCTGGAAATTACACATCTGAGTTATGACTCACCAAGGGGCATTCCAGTAACACCACTCTGTCACTGCTAGCAGTGGGGGTAAGACCATGACTCCTACTTATCCCTCTGATAATAAAATTGTAATAAAATAGAGGATCATTTTGTGATTTTTTAAAAGAATTTTATGATGTAATTCAAGGACTGGCAAACATAGGCCATGAAGTAAAGCACAATTCTTTTTTACTTTATTTTTTATTGATACAATTAATTAATTTGTTAATTTATTTTTTGCTGTTTGTGGCCGGGGCCAGGTTTGAACCCACCACCTCCACTATCTTGGGCTGGCTCCCTACTCCTTTGAGCCACAGGCACTGCCCTAAAGCACAATTCTTAATAACTAAATTGAGGAGTTGGGTTCATGCATTTCTCTTAGAGCTTTTGAGCTAAGTGGTCCTAGGGTACGTTTTAAATCTGAATACCCTACGAGATCTTACGGCATCCACACAGGCTGAGAGAAGCCAGAGACACAATTCTCTGCAGCCTATTCATTCACCCAGCCCCCAGTGAAAGAAATAGAGAAAAATAATAATAACGACAACACAAAAGCCGCCCATCAGTGAATTCATGGCAGCTGTCAGTGCTCTCAGCCCTGTTTGTACATTTGACATATCTAAGTTGCTGTTTACAAAGAACAGTGTCTGGAATCCCCTACCATGTAATCCTAACTTATTAGTCAAACATGGCGATCAATGATCTAGATTTTAAATCTCACTTTGTATTCATACCTTTTATGGATGCTGCTATAAAACCTCATTTAAAACAGTGCAGTGAGGAAATACGGTCCTCTCACCTTTGTAGTGCCAAATATATCATGGTAAGAATGACTCCTTCAGGGGCTGCAAACATGCCAGACACTTTCAACAGGACAGGTTATGATTGCTGCTCGAAGAAAGTTCAGGGGCCATGTGATAAAATCTTAAGCTTAGATTTTTTTTTCTGAAGACCATAGAAACAAATGCCACTTCAATAATATGTCTTTTCACGTTAAGGTTTTTTTTGTTTATTTGGTTTTGTTTTTCAAGGAGTGGCAATGAATGGAAATGTTCCCAGAGGGTAACTTTGCAAATGGGCAATAGTGACCTCATTGCATATAGCCTCTTGTCAAGAGGTGAGTAACCCATGGGAGGAAGAGTTCAAGAATCTTTTGTATTTGTTCTCATAATTTATACGTAGAGGAGAGTCATAGCTTGGGGTATATTTTCTAAAAAGACCTTAGATTTTTATATGCTCTTTCTAGACTTTTGAGAATGTTTGTTACTCATCTTGTTAAGATTGTGTCAAATAGATATAAGAAAAGCCCAGTAGGAATAGCTAGTTTTGGACTGGTTCCTTCAAAGGAATATTCATTTGTTTACTTGGTTTACAGTTTACATGATAACATTACTATTGTTAACAAATCTCTGTAAAGGCGACTGTAGAGAAATACTTTTTCTCCCCCAAGTCTTTGGTTTGTATTTTGGAATCCACTAGCTCTTAGGGTTAACATACTTAAGATGGGTGATGTGTGATCAAGAAAATTGTGTTTTCAAGTTCAGAACTACCACCCACTATCTCAGAAAGTAAAACAGTACAGCAATTTCTTAGAAAAAAAGAAGAATACCAGCTGGAAAGCAAATGTGTTTTCAGGTGATATCGGTATGGAAGAATACATTTTGTGAGTCATGCGTGATGTTAATGGGGATTTGTCTTAGTTTGAGTGGCTGTAAAGGAATTCTGAGTCTAGGTAATTTGTGAAGAAGGAGGTCTATTCGGCTAATGATTCTGCTGCTGGAAGACTGGGTATCTGGTGAATGCTGTCTCCACTCATGGCAGAAGGCAGAGAGGAGCTAGTGTGTTAAGACAGACAGAAGGCGAGAGGGAGTGGGAAGGTGTCAGGCTCTTTTTAAGACCCAGCTCTCGGGAGAACTAACAGTGAGAATTCCCTCATTACTGCGGTGATGGAGCTGAGCCCTCCATGACAGATCAGCCCCCACGACCTAAACACCTCTCATTAGGTTCCACACCCAACACTGGGTCCACAACCACACCAGGACGCAGCTGTACTTGAGGGACATTGACATTTTCACATATATAATAAGAATTTGAAAGTCAGATTTTAAAATTGGAATTTGCTTTTCTGAGTTAGTATTTTAAAGTATACTTGAGATGAGATATTTCAAAAACATAATCTTTTGGGGAAAGGGACTTTTTGAGAAAAATATTATCAAATAAGTAGGTGAGTCCCCTTGCCCTTTTATCAGGTTATCGTTTAAAAATATCGGTCTTTCAGTGCATCTTAGAAGGGTACAGATGAACCTTACTAAATGCAGAATGCAAATGTCTTCATACAATAACTAAGAAAATGCCATGGAAGGCTATGTTAAATAGTTTGATGAAAATATTTCAGATTGTATATGAAGCCAGCACATTGTACCTCATGATTGCATTAATGTACACAGCTATGATTTAATAAAAAAAAAAATCAGTCTTTGTATTGAATTCAACTAACCTTCTAACTAATGCTCTGGTTGGTGAACCTCTGTGCTTCATAGGTGGGCAGACTGGGATTCACTGAGCTTCCCAGGGCTTCCTTTAAAAAAAAATCTGATTAATAGGACACTACAGAGGATTAGGTGGCATTATTTACTTTCTTAAGATTAAAGACTGAGTTGCAATTCTGTCCTTCACCCAGCAGATGTGCCAGATACTTTTTCAATGTACCTGTTGAATGGGAACTCACTAACCCTTTCCAGCTTCCTTCTACTTGAATTTAAATTGAGTTCTGCGCAGCTGTTAATCTACTATTTTTAATTTAGCACTGAACATATTTGATGCTTGTTTTTCCATTCTTGTGATACTTCACTTAGGAGAATGTTGCCCAAATCCATCCAGGTTGTTATAATTTTTTTTACAGCTATAGCACTCCATAATATTCACAGACCACAATTTATTAATCCCTTCACGTGTCGAAGGGGTCTTGGGTTGTTTTCACATCCTTGCAATTGTGAATTGAACTGCTGTAAATATTTGAATGCAAATGTCCTTATGATAAGATGATTTTTTTATTTCTTCTGGGTGGATGTGTGATAGTGGAATTGCAGGATCAGATCATAGGTTTACACTTAGCTCTTTGAGGATTCTCCAAGCTTCTCTCCTTAGAGGCTGCCCTCGTTTGCAGCCCACCCACAGGGGATGAGCGCTCCCTTCTCTCCACACCCTCGCCAGAGTCTGTGGCTTTGGGGCCTTGTGGTGTGGGCCATTCTCACTGGGTTAGGTGATATTTCAAAGTGGTTTTGATTTTCATTTCTCGGTCGATTAGGGATGATGAGCATTTATTCATGCATTTGTTGATCAGTTGCCTGTCCTCAGAAGAAAAGATTCTGTTCATCATGTCTTGCCGAGTTTAAAGGGGTTGTCTCCTCATTTCTTACCGATTTTCTTGCGTTCTCTGTCATTCTGGTTATTAGCCACTCAGATGCGTAGCACACACACAGTTTCTCCCATTCTGAAGGTCGTCTCTTTACCTGTTGATTGTGTCCTTAGCTGTGCAGGAATGTTTTATATTGATCGGGGCCCATTTGGTTATTTTTGTTACTGCTGTAATGGCCAGGGGGGGTCTTCTTCATAAATTATTTCCCCGGGCTGATGAGAGTAAGAGTTATTCCCACACTTTCTTCTAGGGTTTTTATACTTTTGTGTATTGTATTTATATCTTTTATCCATCATGAGTTAATTTTTCTAAGTGATGAGAGGCATCGATCCAATTTCAGTCCTTTATAAGAGGCCAACACGTTCTCCCAACATTACTTGTTGAATAGGGATTCTTTTCCCCACTGTACGCTTTTGTTGGCTTGGTCAAAGATAAGGTGGCTACATGAGATGAAACCCACCTCTAGATTCTCTGTTAGGTCCCACAGATCTGCGTCTCTATTCTTATGCCAACACCCCACCTTTTTGATCACTACAGACTTGTAGTAGAATCTGAAGTCTGGTTCAATAACACCTCCACGTTTGTTCTTATTTCCTAGAATTGTGTTGGCTGTTCAGAGTTTTTTCTTGTTCCATAGGAAACACAGAATTCTTTTTTCAAGGTATTCAAATTATGACATTGGTATTTCATGGGGATTACAACCCAATGCTTGTTGACAATTTTACATTAATATTGCATTGTAAACTCTCACGCCCGTTCTCTCTTCATAATTATTTCAGTTTCTCCCCATTGTTCTCACGCCTGCAGTTACTTTATTTATCTGTCCTTTTCTGCAGGTGATCTTGCTATGAATTCATACTTTCTATTTATATCCACTATCATGTTTTTTTCTTATTTTCCATCTATTATAATACAAACGTACGTGGTGCACGCTTCCTTACTCCTGTGTTCTGAAGCCCATTTTTCCTAAGACAGGTAAAGGACCTTGTCTACAAATGCCTCTGCATACACTGAATGGTCTCTGGGCCTCTATGACAGAGCAACACATGGTTTTTACATGTAATCTGCAAGTCACCTTCCACTACAGTATCAGTAGCGATGTTTAGTAGTGATGATTTTACCAGAGATTTTGGGAAGTGAGGAATAAATAACTTATGTCAAACATTGAGTAGTATTTCACTCAGAAACACAATTTAAAGTATCAAGTAACGATTCCTCAGTCTCTCTAGATTGTTGCCAGAATTCTGATCCTGTTCTTTCCTTCCTACATAAAAAGCCCAACAATCCTGGTGCCTGCTTTTTCCTCTGATAGGTATTCCCCATTAAATGTAATCTCTCCTCCTTTTTTTTTTTTTTTTTCATGTAGGTAAAGCAAGCTAAGTCAATTTAATCGTTTAATTATTTCACTGCTTAAAACTCATTTCAACTATGTGAAAAGTTAACCTATTGACCCTAGTGACTTTTATCCAGTAGATTACCCTTCGCTCACCAGAAACCACTGTTTTTAAAATAAACGGATAATTACACATACCTCCCAAATTGTTCAGCTATTAATTTATTTCTTTTCAGTCCCACACCATCAATATTTCATCCATTGGCTCTATTTCAGCATGAAATGCTTTCATGTCAAGGGAATAAACAAGCAAAATTCAAACCTTCACCCACAAACACACATCCAACCCAGAGGCCCAATTACCATGTGTGAATAGAACAATCCCCAATTCTAGCCTCTAACGCTTAATGGACAACTCATATTCCTCAAACTAAAAAGCTCCAAAATCAGACATTCATTATTTTTTTCTCACGAGCTTGTCTGTTCTCTGAGTTTATCTATATCATTAAATACTCTACAATTACTGACCCTTGAAAATACCTGGGGTTTTGTGCTCCTTTTCCCCTTACATCTGACAATCACCGAGATTGTTGGTGATTAATTCTGTTTGGTTAATTCTACCTCTTCAATGTCTCTGCAATTGCACGCTTCTCTCAAAGCATATGACCCTGAGCATGGTTGTACAGGTCCCCAAATGAAACTCCAGTTCCTTCTCAGACCCGTGTCACCCTTCCTTGTACCCAGCTTTTCTAGAATTCTCACAGTGCCTCAGACACATCACATTCCCCTGCGGTCCAGCACTTTGCACAGGCCACAGCCTCTGTCTAGACTGCGTGGCAGCTTCATTCCACTGATGTCTACTTTTTATCATAATCTGAGCTCAATGTCATTTTTACTGGGAAGACTTCCCTCCCACGTTCTCTTACACCACACGTCACCACCATTTCCCCTGAAAATCACACACACACACACGTGCTCAGTCTCGCTGACCTAGTCCATGAGGGCTGAAAATGTGTCTTAGTATTTCCCGCTGTACTCCAGTGTTCATGACAAGTTTTCATCAGTGAATGATTTCGAAAATTAATTATATTGGATCCACAAAGCCTGAACACACAGATAGTTTACTATAGCTCAAATCCCTTCTGTGCTACATGAAAGGCACATGTTTATTTGGTGAAAGTCGGATATACAAATCATCTGAGAAAGCACCGGTCCATGCAATGAGCTCCTGTTGGTTAGAGCAAACTTGAAGGGAATGTGATGTTCGTGCACTGAGTTTCTTGCCGTGTCTCACATTGTGTTGTGCTATATGTTGGGATGACTCATGAACCATGTATCGCCATTGGTCACATATTATAATGTGATTGTGATGAGTCCTTTACTCACTTATGATTTTAGACTATAGCTATCCTAAATAATGGATCACTTCCAGCTGAAAATTATAGTTCTCACCTGAACAAACATTGGCTCAATTTTGTTTTCACTCTAATGAACTTTCAGTAGTAAGTGCTGGGAAGAAGACTGGCCTCCTTACCAAATAGATCACTGAGACCTAGAGACAGAAAGTTGAGCATTTGACAAGTTGTCTTTGGAATAAAATAAGAATACAAGAAAGTGCTTCAGCTTCCAGATGGCATCCAAAAAATGGTATTAAAAAGTGTGTGGAAGTGAATGCCTTTCTGGAGATCATATTCATCTTCTTTTATTTTCTCTTCTTTTTTCCCCCCTGTGACATACTTAAGAGGGAATACCCTTTTAGCCAGGGGTTCATTTGCAAAGTTTATTCAGTGTGAGTTCTTTGCAACCTAAATCATATTATTAGATTTGTAGCAAAGGAAGAAGAGGAAAGAGTATTCAGTCACCCTGGAGACCAAAGGAACTACAATAATTACTCTTCCAAAATACTGACAATCCCTCCAGGAAATAAATTAATTATAATTTAAAGTCAAGTTTAAGAAGGCAGGAAAGTCTTAGCACTGGTCTATAAACTCCTGAGAGAGTTTTGCTTTGACACTTAGTCCCAGTTAATAAAAGACATTTGCATCCTTTGACAGCAACACTTATGCTTGACATCTGACACAAATACAAATACCTATGATGTGGGAGAGAACAATTACATATATCTAGGCATCGAAGGGCACCTCAAGGGCAAGTCACAAATGTCTGGAAGGTCCCAGACGTGCCACGTTCCTGGCTCTGCCAAATTTGTTTCACAACGCCTAGTGCCCTAGAGTTGGGGAAGCCTAATTGGAGAAGGACTTCATGCAGAAGCACAAGAAATGTAATAATAGTGAAGAGCGAGTTGTGGATGACCACATATGCAAGTGATTTGATGAAGTGTCTTTCATGGCATGTGCTGGCTGTATCTTTCTTATGAAGATGCAATATTGAAGTCTGTCCTCAGCACAGGCACAGGGTAACTCTAAGAGGAGACAGGTCCTGCTGTTATTCGCAGGGGAAAGGGCTAGTAATGCAGAGTATGGTAGAGCTCATCAGTACATGCCCTGGTGAGAAGCTCTTCCCCAGTACATCAGGCAGCATGTGGGTGCTAAATGGCAGAGAGTTCATTTCTACACACATTCTCTATCGGAAAGCAAAAGGATAACAACTACAACAAAAATCCTTGCTCTCTCCTAGATGCGTACCAAGTAAAACTCCCCAAAGTCCCCAATCTGGAGAAATTTTATTTTCAGAATGCCAGAGAGGAAGAGGTCATGGATGATTTTGTCATATCCTGTACCGTGCCCAGCGCAAGTGATGTAAAGTCAGCCTGCACAGTGCTTGGCCCTTTAGGCGAATATTTTGCTTCTTTAAATCAATCATTTGTGAACACACAGAAATCCTGCCGTAAACTGCATATTCTCCTAGTTCACAGACCCTGTTCATCTTCATCACAGAAGTTCACTAAAAACTCAAGAATGACATGGCCGTGAGTAGACCATGGTACTCTGAATAGGCTTAGTAACAAATGGTCAAAATGTATACCCAATGCATCAGCCCTGGAATGGTTAAGAAAAAGTTGTTGGTTTTCAGCACAAGATTTGAAGAAAAGATATAATTAAATATTATGGCTAATGAGAATAAAGAAAAATGCCTTTATTGTCTCAAAATGTTTTATTATTTTGACAGAATGCTTCAAGGTGGTTCTGCCTGATCTTCTGCACAGAGTGATAGACACAGAAAGTGACAACATTGGGATGGGACATACCAGTAATTGGGTCAAAGTCAAGTTCATCAGGCCAGGTGGCTCTAGAAGCCACAGGTGCACTCCCCGGCACTGCAGGCAGCCTCTCTGGGGCCCTGACTGCACAGGTCCCGCCCCAAGCATTTCAGGGAGGCTGCTGCTACTCATCTTGACTAAAAGTGTCAAAATGGACATCATTTATTCAGAAAGCTAGTTTCATTTAAATTTCAAATGTATTTTATATCAATCTATAATACACAGTTATGATTATTTTTAATATATTTACATTTAATTTATTAATAAATATAATTTATTTATTTTTAAATCAGCGGTCTCCTGTTCAAAAAATTTTACTTGAATTGAATGAAAAAAATAAATAATCTTTTCATTCAATATTTTATTTTCATCTTTTCTCCCTCTATTTTTTTCTTTTTTGGGTTCATCTTGTCATACTAATCTAACTTAGTTAATGTTTTCAAAGGTCAAGCTTTTGTTTTGTTTAATTTTCTATAGTGTGTACCTTATTCACTGCTTCAATGATTTCCACCGTTATTTATTGTTTAATTTGTTATTATTTCTTTAGATTTATTCGGTGCTCCTTAAATCATTTGTTTTTTACCTGAAAGCATTGCTCATTTTAAAAACAATTGTTAAGGTATGATGCACGTGTAGTAAATTGGCCTTGTTTGTGTAAAAGTCTGCAGGATTTTGACAAACGCAGAACTATGTAGCTATGACCACAATTGAGATAAAGGACAATTGCATCGCCCGTAATTTCTCAGGTGCTTTTTTGTTGACGGCACCTTTTCCACTTAATGTGCCTTCTGTCTGTGTTCTTTTATCTTTTTTTTCCAGATTGTTATGTATATAAGCGTTTGGATACGGCTTCTTTCACGTAGCACATTTAGATTATGTGTGATAAACTAGCAAATAATGAGACAGGGTATCCTGAGCAACAGTCAAAAATGTAGATGTTTAAATTTCCTTCCTCTGAGAGTTAAAAATGCAATAATAAGCTAGATGATAAAATTGGTTTTAATTGGGCCTTGGAGGAATATGAAATCTTTGGGTACTGAACTGCATGAAATAAATAGAATTGAAGTTGGATTTTGGTAAATTACTGCTGAATCTAGGTAAAATAGGAGTGGCAAAAAGTAATTTAAGTAAAAAAATCCATAAAGCCACCTGCTCTTGGTTCTATGACTCCAGTGTGAAGGTACTTTAAGGCCTTAGATACTTAACTTGAATTTATTAAGTGTAATATGAAAGTTGAGACAGTCTGAAGAAAAATTAAGCAACATTGTCCATGGTTTCATAATGATTTAGACATGGAGGAGACATTTCTCATAAAACATTTAAAGCTTAAGTCGTTTGTTTAGGTCAGTTTTAAATTGTTTTTAATTTTTAATTATTATGAGTACATTCCCTTCTATAACCCTAATGACCTTCTCATTATCCACAAAAATACATTATTGCAGGGTCATAAAGTACCAGGAAGAGGTTTGTTCTTTCATTATCAGGGATCAGCTGTTAGTGAATATTACAACTTAGCTTTTAAAAAGTTGAATTTCTTCACTAGTGTAATTTTATATCACAGCAAAATTCACCAGAACTTATAAATTATTCCTGTATGCTTCCTGTCCCTCTCTCCCCCAGGAATTCTCACCACCAACATCCCTCACCAGAGAGGTGGATGTGACAATCCAGGAACCCACAGACACGTTATGATCAACCAGAGGACACAGTTCACGTCGGGCTCACTAGTGATCGTGTACATCCTACGGATTTGGACAAATGTTCAGTGCAGACGTCCGTCAGGAACTATCACACAGTATACCTGCCGTGCCCCCAAACACCCTGTGTTTGACCTTTTATTCCATCCCTCCCCTCAACCCAAGACAACCACTGATATTTTTTTGGGGGGGGTGTCTTCTTGATGTTGTCTGTCTTCACTGGAATGTCCTACAGTTTAAATTATACATTATGTGGACTCTTTTAATTGGATTCTTTAATATTTCTCAGCAATATGCATTTAATGTTTCTCGTGTCTTTATGTGGCTCAGAAGAACGTTATTTTCAGCACTAAGATTGCATTGTTTGGTCATGCAGAGCTTACCTACCCACTCACCTACCAAAGGAGCTGTTGGTTACTTCCAAGATTTTGCATTCGTGGATAGAACTTCCATAAATATCTGTGTGCAGACTTTTTGTGTGGAAATAATTTTTCTTTCTTTCTTTCTTTCTTTTTCTTTTTTTTTTTTTGGCAGTTTTTGGCCGGGGCTGGATTTGAACCCACCATCTCCAGGATAAGGGGCCAGTGCCCTACTCCATTGAGCCACAGGAGCTGCTGTTGGAATAATTTTTCAACTGAGTTAGGTAAATACCAAAGAATAAGATTACTGATTTGCATGGTATAAGTATGTTTATATTTGTGAGAAGCAGCCAAACTGTCTTTCAAAGTGGCTATAACAACAATGAATGAGAATCTTTGTTGATTAACATCTTCGCCAGTATATGGCACTGTCACCATTTTGGATTTTTTGATTCTAATAGGTGTATGGTGATATCTCATTTCTGCTTTTTTTTTTTTTTTTTTTGCAGGCCAGGGCTGGGTTTGAACCCGCCCCCTCCGGCATATGGGGCCGGCACCCTACTCCTTCAAGCCACAGGCAGTGCCCCATTCCTGTTTCAATTTGAAGTATTTTAGTGACATGTGAGACTGAACATAATTTCATATTCTTATTTACTATCTCCATATGTTCTTTGATGAAGTATCTGCTCATACCCTTTTGCCAATTTGTTAATTGTACTGTTCATTTTCTGATCATTGGGTTTTAAGATTATAACTTACTTTTGATTTAAAATTGGTGAGATCATAAGTAGATTACCAAATTGTTATGGGGAAAATAATTGTATGTGATAACCTCTTAATTACTGTCTATCAAAACCCTTCTTACATATGTCCTTACTGTTCATAGTGAAATAGAGTGTTGAACCTCTAGGAATATATAATTGCAAAGTATATTAGAGATTCCACCTTTATCCAAAGTCTTCAGAAAAAAATTCAAGTCTTTCTGAAGAAAACATATAAGATGTACTTGTCAAGGAAACATAATCATATTTATGGTGTTACTTACGAGGTTTAAGGAGAAAATTGTGTCCGTTCAGGTCTGTGGGTGAGAAAGGAGAAGAGTGTCCCCAGGATCCTGGTGGGTTACGGCCTCTAGTCTCAGCCCCTCTACTGCAACCCAGGCCTAAGGTGCTAATTGGGGTGGTGGAATGTCCATCCCAGTAGATGAGAAAATAAGCTGGGGAATGCCTAGATGGAGATCAGCAGTTTAGAGAGAGGATGTAAATAAAGCTAGAAAGTAACTGGTAACTACCTTACAGATCCCCTGCAGCTGCAGCCACTCTGACCTGTGGGCTGTAACTTTCCCTCATTAAATCCCATCCAAAGTATCTTTGATCTGTTGTTTAGAGCTCCCCTGCTCTTCAACCTGACAGCTTTTTTCCTTGAGTAAAGGAGTGCCTGCTTAATTGAAACATGAAACTGTTACATTCTCACTTTTTACCTTCTGCACGTATGCCCCCAAATCACTAATAAAAGGCCTTGAATAATCTGCTTAAGACGGTGCCTGTCAGCCTCACTTGTGGCTGTTACACTGCCATCTCTCATGGGTCCAAACACTGTGTGTGTGCGCGTGTAAATTTTGCAACATCTTCTCTCCCCTTGTCTGCCAGACCCCAGGTGGTCAGAAAAAGTCCCTGTACAAGGGGACTCCCAGTCCACTACACTGTGGCTCGATTCTTGAGTCACAACACAGGTCCTTTGAGAAGCAGATGCAAAAATGTTATACATGATTATCTATCCCAGAAATTTATTGGTGAAAATTACTATAAAAAATATACAGGAGAAGAAGTCGGTAGGGAAGGATTTTAGATTGGGATGTAAATATGGTGCCTATGAAAAGAGAGGGGAATAAAGAGAAATTGGTAAGAAAAGACAGCTTGTGGTGTGACTTCGAGAATCTTTTTAAGCCAAATGGAAAGCTCTGGAACAAGAGATGCCCTTTAGTGAGTTCTAAGATGAGAATAAATAGCCAGGGCATAGCCCCTTGCCATGTTTGGGCACTGAATGAGATTTCTGGGAATACCACCACTTCAGACCCAATGCTGTGATTGATCCCTAAGGCACTGCAGCTGGAGGTCACAGGGTAACACATCTGTGGTAGGCTCTGTCTTGAAGAGATGTCTGCATTCCATATTTTCACACCTCCCATGATCTGTGCCTTGTGCCAAGGAAATTCACTTTTCCATCATAAGGAAAGCAGCTCTCCCATGCTTCTCCAAACTCTTTCTCTGGAAGAGAAACTCAGAAGAGAAAAGTTATGGTACATAAAACAGCCCGACTGATCTCAGGACTGTGATGTGGGCTCATCCTTTCCATCCGTTACCTTCCATTCCAAATCTTCCTCACCTTCCCCTGTTGTATCTTCAGGTCTTGGCAATTCAACCTAATTCCTGAGGAATCTGATGTGATCTGAACTTTGAATGTTGATGCTAACCAGTGTCATATCTAAAGAATCAGAGCACCTTGAGTCCATTCCCCTCTGAAACCAGCATTTATTCACTTATAGTTACAACTGAGCAGGGAAAATCAAGAGGCCCCCAAATCAATTGCTTGAGCTCCCTACATACTCCCCTTGCAGGAGTGTCCAGCCTGCGGCCTGCAGGGTGAATGCTGACTATGTGAGGATTTTGTTTGCTTATCTGCAGTGTTGGCTATTATGAACCTTTTGATTTTTGCTAATCAGCTTAAATTAGCATTTGTCTATTAATGTGTGGCCTAAGACAACTCTTATTCTTTCAATGTGCAACAGAGAAAAAGAAGAAAGAGGTTGGACACTCCTGCCAGAAGCTCTATCTCCTCTTACCAATCAGTTTCACTGCCAGTTAGTTTCAGTTTCTGTTTCTTTTGTTTGCCCCTGTCCTTCCTTTGCACCGGCCAGCACCATCTCAGAGCTGCGTCTCCGTCAGAGCTCACCTGCCTGATATGTACCCTTTCTCCATCTCTCTTCTTAGATTCCAAATCTGCTTCATGACCTGGCTGCTTTTTGTTCTAGCCCACTCTCTTCTCTTTATCTTTCACAGATGAGCCCCCTGGCCCAACCAATATCTGGCACCATTAACTGCCTCTTGGGATCTGTTTCCCAGGGAACATAAACTGACTTAATGAGAAAGCCTGGTGAAGGGAAACAGAGTAATTCTGCTTGAAATTTTCCGAGTTCCCATCTGTTGGCATACAATAAATGTAAACTTTCTAATGCTATTTTTATTATCTTTCTTCCCTGCTTTATAATCAAGTGATTGGCAGTTTAAAAAACCTGTTAGATGAAAATGGGCCTAATCGCTCTTCTTTGGAGGCATCAAAGGAAAAGGTCTTGAAGATGTTCAGTCATGATTTGCAATCTCAAGAAGAGCAAGTTGAAGTCATCAAATGCAAAACAAAGAAAATAGAAGGGGCCTCGGAGCCTATTTTCCCTTTAAAATACTGTTGAATATTGAACTCATATACCTCTTTCTTGTTTTCTATGTTAATTTCTTTCCTTCCCTCTGGTACAGAACTTTTCTTCTATTAATCTATTATCTTTACCTAACCTTTTCTCTAATGCTAAAGAATGCTGAAAAATCTTTTATTTCTAAGTACATTTTAATTCAGTCAGAATATAGTGATACCTCAAAGTCACTTTTATTTTCATCCTAAAAGGCAAATCTTGTTTCTGCTTATGTAAATATATATTCTCGGGTTTTTTTTTAAGACATACTTTTTCTTCTAAAAAAGAGTTCCAATTAAGTTTTCTACTCTGAGGCAGATATTGAATTTAATTTGGCTTTTCAATTATAGAAAATATACAATATCTCCAAAGTCATATCTGCAAAATAAGATATATTCAGAGAACAGTAGTTTATATTTTTGTCCGCTCATGTTGCTTCCTTTCATATAAATAGAATTTTTTTTTTTAGTTTTTAAACTTAGCTTTTTCAGTTTTATGGAAGGAAGTGTGCTTCCACTTCAGTATTTTTCCACTTCTCATAGATGTTTTCCACTTTAATATGTTACTTTTTCCCAATTCGCTTTTCAAATTTAACAATCTATCCTGAAGTTTTCTAAAATGAAATCTAAATTGTTATTAGAAAATAAATCTACAAATTATCATTCAGAAAGGTTCTTTTCTTTTCCTTTGTTTTTTTTCTTTGACAGAGTCTCACTATGTCACCCCAGGTAGAGTGCTATGGGGTCATAGCTCAGAGCAACCTCAAACTCTTGGGCTTAAGCTATTCTCTTGCCTCAGCCTCACAAGTAGCTGGGGCTGTATGCACCTGCCACAACTCCTGGCTATTTTTGTCATTGTTGTAGTTGTTATTGTTGTTTGGCAAGCCCAGGCTGGTTCAAACCCGCCGGCTCTGGTGTATGTGGCTGGTGCCCTAGCCGCTGAGCTACAGACACTGAGCCCAGAAAGTTTTTAATAAATACAAATACATGTTCTTATCTGAACATTTTTATATTGCAAGATTTTTGTTCTTGACAACTTCTTTACTATTGTACTTGGATCCCTCTATAAAGAAAAGGCCAAACCAGAAAAAAGAACACACCTAAAATAAAAACAAAAACTAAATGGAGTAATGAATCAGAGAAGACTTGAAAAGGAAGACATACTTACTGTGGTAATGGACTGGAAAACCGACATCGTAAAGATGCCAATTTTCCCCAAATTGATTCGGAGGTTTAATGCAATTTCAATCTACATCCCCGAAAGTTATGCATGTATTGAAGATACAGACAAGATTATTTTAAAATTCATATGCAAAGTCAAAGATGCTGAAATGGTTTTAAAAATGAAGAAAATTAAGGTGAAAGGAATTATTTAATTTGATGTTAAGGCTTAGTCTATAGCTATAGTAACCAAGATAAGTTGACATTGCAGAGGAACAGACACAAAGATCAATGGGACAGATAAGAGCACCCCCAAACAGCCCCACACAAGTACACCAAGGTGGGGTTTCACAAAGTGCAAAGGACATTCACTGGGTAAAGACTGTTCTTATTACACGGAGTCAGTGCAATTAAACAGGCATAGGAAAAGCATGGCCTTGGCCAAAACTTCACACTTTATAGAAATTTAACTTGAAATGCATTGCAAACTTAAGTGTAAAGTGTCAAACTATTAAACTCAAGAAAACATATGAATTATAATCAAATTGTATCTACAATTTTCTGAAATAGACAATCTCTGTCTGATCATTAGCTGACCACCCCCGTAATAAAGCAGAGACTTCGGTGGCCGCCTCTGATCGAAAGAACAAGTTTTACAGAATTACTTTGAAAAAGTCACTAAACAACTAAAAATAGTCACAAATAACTAAAAAAAAAATAACATCAACAATAAACCCTGGTTTGGAAGGAACATCTGATTTCCAGAGTTGTCACATTATATTATGTTAATGGTGATTTTTCACAAAAAATATGACATACATAAAAAAAAACACAACCGGAACATAAAACCTATGGGGTGGAATAGAGGAAGGTGACCACAAGAAACTGTTCCTGAGGAAAATCCAATGTGCTGGGTAGAAACTTCACTCAGTTATTTTTTTATATTATGTAAGAACTAAAGGAAGTCATATCTAAACAACTAAAGGAAAATAGGAGAATGCTCTCTCACCAATTCAGAATATCAAAAAGAGAGATAAAATTAAAAAGTAACTGTGGGTTTATAAAGTTAAAGATCTGAAATAGGAAAGTCTTTGGAGAAGCAAAATAAAAGATTTCAGTAGGCAAAGAAAAAAATGGCCAGACTTGATAGTCAATCAGCATTACCCAGTCTGGAAACAGAATAAAAAAATAATGAAGAAAAAATGAAAAGAGTCAGAGACCATTAACATACAAAAACTGAGTAATTAGACTTCATTAAAATTAAAATACTTTGTGCATTAAGTGACACTACTAAGAATGTGGAAAGATAATTCACAAAACGGGACAAAATATTGTAAAATATACGTGTTATAAATCTCTAGTATCCAAAATACATATCCTCAGAGCTTGGTAATAAAAAAGACAATTGACCTTACTGAAAATGGGCAAAAGAACTAAATAGAAATTTTTCCAAAGAAAACATACAAATGGCCAAGAAACATTAAAAAAATGTTCAACATCATTAATTATAAAGGAAAATACAAGGTCATTTCACTCATATAACAATAATTTCTTTGAAATAAAATAACAGGTATTAGTAAAGTTGTGTTAAAAACTGGAATACTCTTACATCACAGGAGGGAGTGTAAAATGTCACAGCTATTATAAAAAAAACCAGTCTGACAATTCATCAAATAGTTAAACATGGAATTTCCATATGACCCATCAATTCTACTGCTAGGTATGTTCTCAAGATATTTTAAAACATGTGTACACAAAAACCTATTATGTATAAGGACACATTGATATGTGCACTATTCATAATAATTAAAACTGGAAATGAATCAAATGTACATTGGAGTTCGAATAAACCAAAGATGACACACCCATGTGAACATTACTGTGTCATAGAAGTGAAGGAATCCCTAATTAATACATCCTGTAACTCAAATAAGTCTCAGGATTGTTATGGTGAATATAAAACACCAGTAACAAAAGAAAACGTATTGTAACATCCTCTTTACAGGACAGGTTAGGACTAGGTAAGTGCCAGACAAGAAACAGCCCGGTGGTTGCCAAGGGCTTGGAATGAAAGCAGAAAAGGGAGTGACTGATATTGGGGAGAAGTCTTTTATTTGGAAGGAGGAAAACATTATGAAACTAGAGTAATAATTATTGAATTACCTTGTATCTACTAAAATGCACTAAATGCAACATATACATATTTTTTCTTTCTTTTTTTTTTTTTTTTTATAGACAGAGTCTCACTTTGTCACCCTGGGTAGAGTGCTGTGGCGTCACAGCTCACAGCAACCTCCAGCTCTTGGGCTTAGGCGATTGTCTTGCTTCAGCCCCCTGAGTAGCTGGGATCACAGGCGCCCGCCATAATGCCTGGCTATTTTTTTGTTCTTGTGTTTCGGCCGGGGTCGGGTTCAAACCCACAACCCTTGGTATATGAAGCCGGCTCCCTACTCACTGAGCCACAGATGCTGCCCTATATTTTTTTTTTAAATGATATATTTTTAAATATAAATTTTATATTATGTGAATTATATTTTTTAAAGCAGAATTGAACATTTTCACTGGAATAGAATTAAGACCTAATCTGGCCCAGTGGCTCATTTAAATTACATGAAGCATTTTTTCTACAATGCACATTTTCTAGGCAACTTTATTTCATAGGTGCGAGGTAAGACACAAAAATGTTTTATTTTAAAAGAAAGTGTGAGAATATGATTAATAGTTTACATTTGAGAAATTTTAAGAAAATAAAGATCAAAGAAGTAGTGACATGTGCAGACTCAAAGAGCCACTGGCAGTTTGTGAATTGTGCTGGTAAACAGTCAAGTACAGGTGCCTTTTTTGATAAACGACTTCTTGTCCTTCGGGTGGCTATCCAGTAGTGGTATGTGTGGGTTAAAGGGAAAGTTCACGTTTAATTCTTTAAGGAATCTCCATCCCGTTTCCCATAACAGTTATACTAACTGGCAGTCCCACCATAAGTGTATACGCATTACTTAAAGGTGTGGACGCAACTGCATGGCCTATCAATTCATGAGCAGATTTTATAAATGTGATATACCTTACACGGATAGTGATAGGGAAACACGTGGGGTACGCTGAGAAATCAGTGTTGGCAGGCATTGTCCAGACAGACAGACACACCTCGTTATCCTCTTATCCCCACCTCTCTGCACGTGCCAGTATTTCTGTATTTTTCAAAACTTAAGTGTCACATGTTTTTAACCAGCATTTGATGAGATAAAACAGTAGTTAGGGTTCTAATCAAAAAATATGACTTCAGAGTTTTTAGTAGCCACTCCAATTTGCTCCATTTCTAACACTTATAGCTTGTACTTTACACTCTTGTCAAAATTATTTGTTGAAATGTCAAGAACCTGAGCGGTGCCTGTGGCTCAAAGGAGTGGGGCGCTGGCCCCATATGCCAGAGGTGGTGGTTTCAAACCTGGCCCTGGCCAAAAACTGCAAAAAGAAAAGAAATGTCAAGAACCATGTTAAATACTATAAACTCGTGGTATTTTGCTCCTGTTCTTGTTTTTATTGTGGATGTTCCAGGGTTTCCTTAGTAAGCATGATATTGGCTGCTAATTTGAATGAATGTGCAGCCATGAACATTGATTCATTGTAACAAAGCAATTTCTTGTTTTCTTAGATATTTGGAAAATATTTCCAAAATTGCAAATATATTAATGTTTATCTGTTGCTTTTCTTTTATCATACAGACAATAAACTTGCTCCCATAAATCTTAATTAATTAGCTAAATATACTAGGAAGCTGTCTTTGCATTCCCAGTGCAAACATACTTGATCATATATTATTATGATTCTTAATATACAGGCAGATCAAATTTAGTAATGCCTTCCTTTTGATCACTAGTTATATGTAAGTTTGTGTGTTTATTCTATACACATCATTTCTTTATTTTGCTATCTTATTTATCTTCTCCTATTGTCATAGAATATTTTAAAATGCATACTTTTTTTGTTCTTTACATTTGTGGAAACTTGCCTATGAAATACATTTTGTGGAAGAGAGAAACTATAAGGAAGGTTTTTTCCCCTTCAGCAATAGGGGCAGTATAGGTGATTGATCATTGATGTCATTGTAATTGTTATTTTAAAAAATAAATTTGTAAAAATAATGAAAAAAACATGTGCATAGTATATTTAAGGGGGATTAAACTCTTGACAATCTACTTATTTTATTCAGAAGTTACTGACTCCTTAAGATTTCTTAAACTTTCTAAAGTTAATTCTGCAAATTAACATTTTCCTAGGAAACTAGCATTTCACTTAAATATACAAATTTATATACAATTATACAAAATCATATTATCTATTTCAGTTCTTTCATTTCCTGTTTGTGTTTTTCAACTTGAAACTTTCAAGAGTTCTGTTGATATGTAATCAATGTATCCTATAATTTTCCCATATAAAGTGAACAATTCAATGCTTTTAGTATATTTTCAGAGTTATGAAACGGATACTGTAATCTAATTATAAAACATTTTCATCACCCCAAAAGAAAACTCAGTACAAATTAGCAATCCATTTCCATTTCCCTACCTACCCCCGGGCTTCATCAACTGTTATTCTACTTTTTCATTCTGTACAGTTATAGATTTGATTTATCTCATCTGTAAGGAGCTATGTAAAACCTGGCTTGTTGAGTCTGTATTTTTACATCTAGCATTACCTACAATGTTTTTAAGATTTATCCTTGTTGCAACTTGCATTAGTTCTTTATTTCTTTGTATGGATGAATAACATTCCATTGTATGAATATTAAAGTTTTGTTTCTCCATTGGTATTGTCAGTTGATTCTTGGTTGTTATAATGCTGCCAGTGGTTATTCATATACCACTTTTGTGCAAGTGGATGTTTTTATTTTTCTTGTACATATACCTAGAAATAGAATTACTAGGTCAAAGGTAAATTTATGTAATGTCTTAATAATATATTAGTTTATAAATGCAGCAAAAATATATCCTTGTTCTACTTATTCCAGCTGTGCTATAATAAATTGATGACTCGCTACCCTTTTTCCTGATTATTTGACAAAGTGGTGCGTTTATTTTAACAAATTTTTTCAAAAGTGAATTTCTTGAGGTTCTTTATACTTTTTTCCTTTTCTCACTTTAAAAATAAGTAAATTCCTTCTGCTGTTCATGGGCTGTGCTAAAATTCAAAGAATATATGAATGCATATTTAAGGGAGGTATTTAAAATTTTACCTGTCTATTGGAAATGAGTGGATTTATTATAGACAAATCACTTACTGATTTTTTGTTGTTGTTGTTATTGTTTGTTTTAATGAAATGCCACACAAGGTGTGGATTGGAGTCAGAGATGGAAATGAAGATTTAATCATGGAGAATTGATAAGATTTCTGTGTGGAAAGTATATAGTACATGTTTACTCTGAAATTTAACAGATCCAAAGCAAAGCGAATTATTTTTACCTCTCTGTGGTATGTGTTTTTCCAGCTTCTAAGCAATCTCTTTAAAGGCATCTCTATACTTAAAATTGGAGGAGACAGAAACTAAGAATCTTCCTTATTCTCCTTTCTCCCACAGAGCCGGGTCTGCGTGGTCCAGAGCTTGGCAACTGGGATTGGCCCCTCTCACTTCCCATCCCCTGCTCTCTGTGGTCAACCAAGCTGGCCCCCTCCATCCTACAACACTGCCCTGCTCCTGTGGCCTGCAATGTTGATTGTCTTCTTTCTATTCTCCAAGAACTAGATAGAAAATTCTTCCGTGCTCCCTAGGATTTCTAGGATAATAGCATTCATTTTAAGAAAGCTTGTTTATTTCTTTCAGAAAACTTATTAACACTAGAAATTGCTTATTTTTTTTAATTTTTATTAAATCATAATTGTGTACATTGGTGCAATCATGGGGCACAATGTGTTGACTTCATATACAATCTGAAATATTTTCCTTGAACTATTTAACATAGCCTTCATGGCCTTTTAATCACTATATGAAGACATTTATATTCTACATTTAGTAATTTTCACTTGTACCCTTGTAAGATGCACCGTAAGTGTGATCCCACCAATCACCCTCCCTCCACCCATTCTCCC
>CAUYRH010018207.1:0-35271 GCA_963574655.1 Perodicticus potto
TTTTTTGAGACAGAGCCTCAAGCTGTCACCCTGGATAGAGTGCTGTGGCATCACAGCTCACAGCAACCTCCAATTCCTGGGCTCAAGTGATTCTCTTGCCTCTGCCTCCCAAGTAGCTGGGACCACAGGCATCCGCCACAACGCCCAGCCAGTTTTTTTTTGGTTGCAGCCGTCATTGTTGTTTGGCAGGCCTGGGCTGGATTCGAACCCGCCAGCTTGAGTGTACATGGCTGGTGCCTTAGCCCGTTGAGCCACAGGCGCCGAGCCCAAAGGATGAAATATTAATAGTGTTCATGTGTTAGGCATATTTGTGCTATTGTGAGTGACGAAGTAGCTGTTTAATATCTGAAATCTGAATGGTGTCTTCGAAAGCTGAAAAATGTGCTTTATGTATTCAAAAGTTTTTATATGAAAGTAGTCTGAGAGATTATTGTAGTGAATATATTTTGTTTCATTTAAAGTGAAAGACTTTTTTTTTTTATTAAATCATAACTGTGTACATTAATGCAATTATGGGGTACAATGTGCTGGTTTTCTATACAATTGAAAATACTTTCATCCAACTGGTTAACATAGCCTTCACGGCATTTTCTTAGTTACTGTGTTAAGACATTTAAATTCTACACTTAGTTGATTTAACTTCTACTCTTATGAAATGCACTGTAAGTGTGGTCCCACCAATTATCCTCCCTCCACCCCTCCTCCCCCCTCCCCTCCCTCTCCTCTTTCCCGTTTTCCTTGGGCTATAGTTGGGTTATAACTTTCTTTTTTTTTTTAATTAAATCATAGGTGTGTTAATAATGCAATCATGGGGGACAATGTGCTGGTTTTATAAACAATTTGAAATATTTTCATTGAACAGGTTAACATAGCCTTCATGGCATTTTCTTAGTTATTGTGTTCAGACATTTATATTTTACATTTAGTAAGTTTCACGTGTACCATTCTAAGATGCACTGTAGGTGTGGACCCACCAATTACCCTCCCTCCACCCTTCCTCCCCCACCCCTCTCCTCTCTTGCCCCTTTCCCCTTGTGCTGTCATGGGGTTATAGCTTTTGTATGAAAGCTATAAATTATTTTCATAGTAGGGCTGAGTACATTGGATACTTTTTCTTCCGTTCTTGAGATACTTAGCTAAGAAGAATATGTTCCAGCTCCATCCTTGTAAACATGTAAGAGGTAAAGTCTCCATCTTTCTTTAAGGCTGCATAATATTCCACGGTGTATATATACCACAATTTATTAATCCATTAGTGGGTTGATGGGCCTTTTGGCTTCTATGACTTAGCAATTATGAATTGAGCTGCAATAAACATCCTGGTGCAAAAAAATTTTTTTTTTATTTCTCAGTTTATCATTTTTCTTTTAATTGTGTTTATAATGATTTTTGCCATATTCATAATATGAATTTATGTCATATTTATGAAGAATTCTCTCATCCTGAGAGAAGGTTTCTTAGTCACTGAAAGACCGGTTCACACTAGTCATTATCTTGCATTAATTTTCTTAGTTTTATATTTAGCTTCTTGATGAGATTTGGAAGGCAATCTATGGTCCTAGTGGGAGCTTAGGATAATGCTCTAATGCCTTGCTCAGATTTGGAAAAACCTTAGTTTCATTAGCAGCATATTTTAAAATTCCTCTACTTCTGTAATAAGGTCTCCCATTTTGCGGTGTCTAGATAGCACCTGAAAAGCTTGTTTAAAATATTAGTTTCCCATCCTGACTTCTGGAGATAGAATGGGTAGAGTTTGGGAATCTGCCTTTTTAATCAAATTCCAGATGATTGTGACCTGGATTATCTGCCAACTACACTTTTCAAACCCTGGTTTTGGGGGCTGGGAGGGGCATTTCTTTCCATTTGGTCAAATTTAGGCTAGGTCTCCTATGGGGAAGCCTATCAGTCAGGATCCCAACAGGAGACAAATGTCACATTCAAATTAAGAGAAACTATTTGGGAAGATGTGAGTATGGGTAAGAAAGGCAGGGGTAAAGTGTGAATGCTGCTACAACCCCTGGGACCAGAGAGGGGAGGGGAGAGAACAAATGGTTACTGTAGCTAGGGAAAATCCTGTGTAGTTGGCCTCCTTGAGAGGACTGGTGACCTTTGATCAAGGGATATAGCCAATCTGAGTTGGCAAAAGTGAAGAGTAAATACCTGACTTCATTCTCTTCCCCGGATTTCCTGCCAGAGGTCTCCAAAAGACAAACTCAACTGGAAGCTGGTGGATGTGGGAGCCTTGGAGGTTCCCCATTGAAGTCAGACTCTAGGGACAGAGAGTATGACGAAAAAAGGTGTCAAGTGTGTCTGGAGATACAAAATAGGGGAGATCTTCATAGGACCTGCAGAATAATTGCACCATGGCACAAGTATAAAACATGTGACAGACAAAGAAAAACCATAGTGAATAGGCAACCCAGTGATTCTTTTTTTTTTTTGAGACAGAGCCTCAAGCTGTCACCCTGGATAGAGTGCTGTGGCATCACAGCTCACAGCAACCTCCAATTCCTGGGCTCAAGCGAGTCAATTGCCTCTGCCTCCCAAGTAGCTGGGACTACAGGCGCCCGCCACAACGCCCGGCCATATTTTGGTTGCAGCCATCATTATTGTTTGGCAGGCCCGGGCTGGATTCGAACCCACCAGCTCAGGTGTACGTGGCTGGCACCTTAGCCCATTGAGCCACAGGCGCCGAGCCAACCCAGCAATTCTTGAAGGGAAATTATAGGAAAGACAATTAGGAGCAATATTTACACAGGTATTTAAATAAGGAAACCATATTTTCTGCACCATAGATTGGAATCAGTTGTCTGTTCTTTTATTTGGGAAGTTATCACATGAAATGTTTTATGTTAGTTACACATTAAATCATCAGTCTTATTGAAAAGTAAATTGATATAAAATTAGCTATGTCTTAATTCTACAAACTTTATTATTGTGTCTTACTCCAACACACAAACCACAATTTGTTCACTTTACTGGTGAGTCTTAGGCTTGCTTCACTTTGTGCCAGCCTGTCAATAAAAGTGAAACACAGATACCAACAGAAATTAATAGTAATCACCTTCAAAACTGTCCTTTTCCACACCTAACAAGCATTGGTTTAGATTCCATCTCTGTCAAGCTTGAAAGCTCTGGCCCTAAAAATTCTACCTCAATACTGTATTAAACTTTTCAGCTTGTTTTGGGATACCTTAGCTCTGCATTGGTTACCAGTTATTCTTTGCTCTTCAGGAATGCTGGGCTTGATTTTGCTTTTTTGAGAATGGATATGACTTTTTGTATATATATAACATTCAGAGTGATCTGGGAAGTGGCTATTTGCATTTCTAAATATCTTTATCAACAAGAATGAATCAGTAGTAGCGTTTTAGTGACATGAACAATTGCCAGAATCTTAGAGTCATTCCTGGTGGTGGCCTTCAGGTTCAGTTAGTAAACACAGCATAGACACTATCATTGTAATTCAATTGCTGTCAAGTGCATTGGCGCCAATTAAAATATTTTGTTTTCCTTTTAAGGTGTTTCTCTCCTCATCTCCCTACATGCTGTTCCATGGCTCTATGGGAAGTCAAAATCTAATAAAAGTAAAGTGTTTGATATATTTATCCCTTGCTTTATGGAACAAAGTCATCAACAGGAAGGTAAAGAAAGCAATTACAGAAATAGCAGTACGGAACTTAATTTTAACCAGCAAAGATGTGGTTAATGATTTACAAGTGACCACAATCTTGGGAGAAATGGGTGATATCAGTAGGAGTTAGTTCCTGACCAGGCACCATGCTGGACTCTGCATTGAGAGCAGTGAGCACAATGGCACAGCCTTGCCTTCGGCATTCCTCAGCCATTACTAGAAACAAACATAGAACTATAGAACTGTGTGCCAATTTGTGTAATGTAGCGGTGTCAGAAGCACTCATGTCCATTTTACTTTGCAAATGTAAACCTATTGTTGAAATTTTTTTTTTTTGAGACAGAGTCTCACTTTGTCACCCTTGGTGCTATGAGTGCAATGAAATCATAGCTCACAGCAACCTCAAATTCTTGAGCTTAAGTGATTTTATTGCCTCAGCCTCCCAAGTAGCTTAGCTGGGACTACAAGTGAGCAGCACAAGACCAGCTATTTTTTTGAGATGGTGGTCTTGCTCTTGCTCAGGCTGTTCTCGAACCTGTGAGCTCAGGCAATCTCCTCCCCTGCCCCCCCACCCACCATCTTGGCCTCCCAAGTGCTAGGATTACAGGTATGAGCCACTGCACCCGGCTTGTTGAAATGTTTTATTTATTAACTTAGTGACGTGATTCAAAATGTGAAAGATACAAAAGAAAATGCAATAGAAATTTTGTCATTTCTGTTCCCCAACCACCTAATTCCCCTCCCTGTGTATACAATCTGTTTTGCCAGTTTCTTAAGAATCTGTCCAGAGAAAATTAAATGCGTATGCAAACAAATGCAAATAACATATTTTATCAAACCTAAGATGCCACTGATTGCAAGATGTGCCAATATTACGCATACTACTACAAAAGGAAATTTTTTTAAAAATCTTGTCAATTAAACTATGATATGACACCTGTTAAAGCATTTATTTCAGAGACAACAAAAATGTGAAAATATGTGCATCTTACAATCAGTAAGATATGGTCTATGTTCTTTTCCTCCAATTTTAACACAAAAATAGTAAGCCCGTGTTTATCATTCTGCACCATGTTTGCTTTACTCAACAAGTACATCTTGAGCTTATTCCAAATCATCACCTAAGGCATTTTCTCCTTCCTTTTATGGCAGGACAGTGAGAAAAGGACTTTAACTAGCATGTTCTGAGTCAGAAAAATAAAGAAGGAAGGAAGAGGACATTCTTTGGAAGAGATGGTGAATAAACTGCAGAAGATTGAAAAAAAAAAAAAACCACAATGGCCCTCATTTTGCTTCTTTTTTTTTCACCAAGGATAAAGATCTTCAAGTTGAAAAGTATAAAACAAATACCACAAAGAGAGATTCAAATCTCACATAAAAGAAAAACAATAGTAGGATGATCTCTAGACTGTTAACTCAAGTTAGCGTCTCTGAGTCTGAACAAAAACAAAGCAAGGCACTAAAACACACGACTGTGACAGAAACGTTGTTGTGGATTTCAGTGAAATAATGAAGAAAAGAAGGAGGGACTGAAGATGCGGTAAAAGAGTTTCACATGTGAAAAATGTAGATTACAGGAAACACAGACTGGTAAAATTTCTTATCCACCGCAGGGTTTAGAATACATTATTGAACAGCGGATTTATTAGCATTTAAAGAGTAAAAATGTCATGCATTTTTTTATAATTTAAAGAAAAAGAGGTGATTAGAACCAGAATAGATTTTCAGAAATATTATGCCATGGCTCGTTTGCAGTTGTAGTGTGAGGAAAGAATTAGGAAGACACTGGTTTTGGCAGATAATTAAATGATCACGCTGTATGTGGAACTTCCTTCCACCAATGTTCTGAGCGTCGCACCATGGAGGACATGAGCCTAGCCAGGGAAGGAATGGAATTGGATTCAAGTCCTGTTTCTGACGACAATACCTAGTGACCCTGGGCAAATCATGTCATTTTGTTTTTCCTTCTCTAAAATAAGAAGACTGATGGCTGCGCCTATGGCTCAAAGGAGTAGGGTGCCGGCCCCACATGCCGGAGGTGGCAGGTTCAAACCCAGTCCTGGCCAAAAACTGCAAAAAATTAATTAGTTAATTAATAATAACTCGACTAAAATAAGAAGACTGCATTTAGGTGGAGCCTGTGGCTCAGTGGGTAGGGCGCTGGCCCCATATACCAAGGGTGTCGAGTTCAGGCCCAGCCTTAGCCAAACTGCAACAAAAAAATAGCCGGGTGTTGTGGCGGGTGCCTGTAATCCCAGCTACTCAGGAGGCTGAGGCAAGAGAATCGCCTAAGCCCAGGAGTTGGAGGTTGCTGTGAGCTGTGTGACGCCACAGCACTCCACCGAGGGCGATAAAGTGAGACTCTGTCTCTACAAAAAAAAAAAGAAGAAGAAGAAGAAGACTGCATTTACTGATTCCTAAATTTCTTTCTATTATAATAATTACATCTTAACAATAATCTGATAGGCGAAGAAAATATGCAAGACCTAGAGTTAGCAGATGTAAGCTAAATGCCTGATGTTTTTCATGCCATATATATTGGTAGAAATATTGAAGAAGTAAGGATTAGGTTCCCATCTAAGTCCAGTCAGGCTAACATTTGCAACCTCATGAGAAACCCAGAGCAGAGCCACTCAGCCAAGCCGTATAAGATAATGTATGCTTCTGTCTTTAAGCTGCTAGGTTTTAGAGTAAATTTTTTTCTCATGAGGAGCTGACAGCTATGTGCAAGTATCTTCCAGTCTATGAAGGAGTGGGAAGACCTTCTCTATAAGACTCCAGTAGGCAAAATAATGGTGAAAGTAGCTTAGGATTCTCACTTAGAAATTGTTTTCTAATGGTCATAACTGACCCACATGAGCAGGGAAGGAGAGTTAACAGAAGGGTCCTCACTGATGCTCGATGGCACTGCCAGATTTGTTGCTACAGAGGCCGCCACCTGGGAAGAACAGATGTCTTCTTAGAAATCCCATGGTTTGGGGGCCTGTTTTAGGCTACTTGATCTGCAATGCAGATTGGGCCACTTTGAGCTCTTAAACAAATATAGAGAGATGTTCTCTATTAGAGTTCAAGATCTCTGCCTAGGGCTGAATGCTCAACAATGAGGCAGACAACTAACATCTTGGCGGGGTAAGCATTTTCACAATACGTTATTAATATTTACACCTGCACCAGCCTCTGAGTTTTCAGTGTGCTTTCACACCTCCTCTAGTTTGCAACCAACATGATGAGCAGGTGGCAGGGATGACTTGCCTCTTTTATATGGATGAGGACACTGACACTCAGAGCCATTAAGTGATCCACGAGGAATCTCACAGCTGCTAACTAGTTGGGTAGGGATTTGGAAACTGGGTCTTGTCCATGTTCTAAGAGAAATGTCACAGGAAAGCTGAACTGCAAGTAAATAGATCCTGCTGGGTGGGGGCGGGAGCATTGGGGATGACTAGAGAGGTCTTCGGTATACTCCAAAGCTAATTAGAGCAATCAAACCAGTGAAGAAGAAACAAGTCTTAACCCATGTTCCCAGAAAACTTTTCCAGAGACAACCTTCCACCTGCCCTTTCTAAGCCAATCTCATTAAGGGGAGGAACTAGTGCCTGGCTGCTTGATTTGAAAATCAAATACTTGCACAGTTTCCTTTCCTGGAAAAAGACAGTTATCTCCTAAGGAAGATAGGGGGCAATGAAGAGGAGGAATGATCTTCCCAAACTGTGGGGTGCAAGAGAGAAATTGATGATAGTAACCAGAAAATTGGGGATTTAAATCTTAATATTTCTTGTGGTAAATTGAACCCTTTTCTCTTAAATCTTAGCTGCTGCTCCCTAGGAAATTTCTTATAAGTGTTTAAGGGAAAGGAAGACTCTGGCTTCCCTCCTGGTTATGCCACCCTGAAAGCTAATGACCTGGTTTAAACAAGGTGAGGATAACGTTTCTAGCATAGTGTGTTCTGCAGGCTGAGGAAGGGCAGATTGGGGGCGCAGGGGAGGTGAAATAGGAAAAGTCAATAGCATGCCCTCCTTTTTCAAATAAACTTTTGGCTCACATCTGCTCTGATCACCAGACCTAGGTAGAAGCAAGTCCCAAAAGCCAAGGTAAGCAAATACCCTCTGAATGATCTGTGGTTCCAGAGTAACCGAGCAGCACAGTTCTCCAGCGAGCCTTTAAAGCTTTGTGTCATTTCAGAGTCAGAGTGGCATCTGTTCCTTAAACAATCAGCCCAGCCCCATTTCATCAGAATAGACTCTGATGACATCCTGCTGCTGCCTGTGGGGAAAGAGCAGCAGAGAAGTATGAATCTGAGGTTTCCCTCATTCATCCTTTGACCTCAACCTTCAGTCGTTTGTAACTTCCATGGGGAGACAGCACTTCCTAGTGTAGAAAACATGGGCTTTCGGGTGGCGCTTGTGGCTCATTGAGTAGGGCGCCAGCTCCATATACTGAAGGGGGTGGGTTCAAACCCAGCCTCGGCCTAACTGCAAACAAAACAGAAAAATAGCCAGGCGTTGTGGCGGGTGCATGTGGTCCCAGCTACTCGGAAGGCTGAGGCAAGAGAATCGCCTAAGCCCAGGAGTTGGAGGTTGCTGTGAGCTGTGTGACGCCACAGCACTCTACCCAGGGCGATAAAGTGAGACTCTGTCTCTACAAAAAAAGAAAAAAAGAAAACATGGGCTTTGGAGACAAATCAGCCGCCCTGAATCCTATCTGCATCACTACAAGCTGTGTAGATTACGGACACATCACATCCCCTCAGAGCCTCAGTTTCCACATATATAAGATAGAATAGTACGATGATGTACTACTTACCTCGTGAGATTCTCGTGCGGATGGAATCAGACTGTATGTGTCAGACACCTAACATGGAGTCAGCCTCCCAATACTTGCAAAACAAATATTAGTTCCTTTGCCTCCAACTTCTATTGCTAGCTTGCCAGAGCCTCCAGCTATGTCATCCCTGGGAGAGTGAACCCACCAAATGTGCCCTTCTTCTTATGGAAACCTAACAGCTCATAGAGAGACATTCCTGAGCTTTAGCCCTAGGAATGGGAAACGTTTGTAGTGAACAATCTAGCAGACTCTTTTACCTGGCTTCCCCGTGTCTAAGGGGGAGCATCTGAGAGACAAGCAGGCGAGGCGAGAAGCACCGTCTCTAGCTAGCTAGGATCAGGATGAAATGTGTGACTAGAAGGACTCACAAGTTGGTCTTTGACTATGGAGCAAGGCAGAGGCCCACTTGGGGTCAAAGCTGACCATCAGCAAACCTGCTTCCCTTTTTAAGTTTATTTTACCCACTCAGTAAACCGATGCCACCTGAATTAGTTGCCTGTGGCTGTTGCAACAAATTACCACAAAATGGGACGTTTAGAGCAACAGCAATGTATTTATTCTCTCAGAGTTGTGGAGTCCACAGGTCCAAATCAAGATCTTAGCAGGGCCTTCTCCTCTTAGAGGAGAGGTCTCCCTTGCCTCTTCCAACTTGTGGTAGCGCTCAGTGGGTTTGGATTCCTTGGCTCGTGGCTTCATCACTCCAATCTCTGCCTCTATCTTCTCACCACATTCTCTTCTGTGTCTCTATTAATCTCTCATGAATTTACTCTTTTTTTTTTTTTTTTTTTTGCAGTTTAGCCGGGGCTGGGTTTGGACTCACCATCTCCGGCATATGGGGCCGGCGCCCTACTCCTTTGAGCCATAGGCACCGCCGCCCATGAATTTACTCTTATAAGGATAAGGATACGGGTCCAAATTTATGTCCCATTGTGTAATTCTTTTTTTTTTTCTTTTTGAGACAGAGTCTCAAGCTGTCACCCTGGGTAGAGTGCAATGGCACCACAGCTCACAGCAACCTCCAATTCCTGGGCTCAAGCGAGTCTCTTGCCTCTGCCTCCCAAGTAGCTGGGACTACAGGCGCCCGCCACAACACCCGGCCATTTTTTGGTTGCAGCTGTCATTGTTGTTTGGCAGGCCCAGGCTGGATTCGAACCCGCCAGCTGGTGCCTTAGCCACTTGAGCCACAGGCGCCGAGTCCCCATGGTGTAATTCAAGATGATTTTCTCATCTGAAGATCTTTGACTTAATTACCGTTGCAAAGAACATTTTTCCAAGTAAGGTGACAGTCACAATTCCAAGGGTTAGGTTTCATAGATTACAACACGGACATAACTTTTGGGGGGCCACCCATGCAATCCACGATACCACCTAAACCCTTTTACAGAGTTGATCAACTAATTCATGCCATGTGAATCCAGGTATTACCCCTTCTGGGGGTATTTGCATTATAAATATCATGTTAACCTAAAAGAAATGGACAATGACAACTTCAAAAGGAAAAATAATCGCCAATAGTGATATTTTTGGTGTTAGCAAGAAATTGTTTCTTTTCATCTGTGAGAAAGCTTTTCCTGTAAAACTCTCCAGAAGACTCTCCACTCCCACTTCTCACTGTGTGGCTTTGTATGTCCGTGTATGATGAATTCATTCCCATAACAATCACAGACAAGAGGGATGCATTATCCCTCCTGTGATGGGCTTAGACTAATCAGGAATTCACTCCAGGGGCTGACCAAGTGGGGAGGACTTGGCCTCTGAGAAACGTATCACCCCCCCATCAATAGCAGAACAAAATAATCCCAAACAAGGAAGGAAAGTCTGGTGAATGATTATTGGAAGGCAGCCACCAGTGTCGGCGTTCCATGTGAACTGCTTCCATTCCCACCAGCCATAGGGTGGCTGCTCTACCACACAGAATTTACCTAGCCGGCAGCATTTGGCTAAAAGACATACACACACTCTGGGAAGCCAACGCGGGTGGATTGATTGAGCTCAGGAGTTTGAGAGCAGCCTAAGCAAGAGAGATCCCATCTCTAAAATATAGCCAGGCATTGTGGCAGGTGCTTGTAGTCCCAGCTATTCAGAAGGCTGACGCAAGAGGATTGCTTGAGCCCAAGAGTTTGAGGTTGCTGTGAGTTATGAAGCCATAGCACTCTACCCAGGGGGACAAAGCAAGCAGCTGTGAGAGAAGGCATTTGAATGAATTGCAACAGAATTATTTTTCAGTATTCTTCCAAAAGCTACCTACCTTATCATCAGATAAAAAGCCAAGCATGTCTTCTCCGTATTTTAAGAAAACTGGGGTTTCAAACCCCAGGAAAATGTTCTTTTCAAAACTCAAAATGTCTCCTTTGAAAAATGATTGCCGGGAGGGGGGAGGATGGGTGGAGGGAGGGTAATCGGTGGGATCACACCTATGGTGCATCTTAGAAGGGTACAGGTGAAGCTTACTGAATGCAGAATATAAAGGTCTTAACACAATAACTAAGAAAATGCCATGAATAAATACTATGTTAACCAGTTTGATGAAAATATTTCAGATTGTATATGAAACCAGCACATTATAGTCCATGAGTGCATTAATGTACACAACTATGATTTAATAAAAAAAATTAAAAAAGGAAAAGAAAAATGATTGCCTGTTTGGAGAGTGCCTGAAAATGTGTTGGCAAGAATTTAGAAGAAGATGAATCAGGATACCTGCAATTAAATCAGGATGGAGACTACAAGGAAATTAGCCATATCTGACTCAGCCTGATTCTGAACCTGTGACCTGCAGGTAAAGGGTAAACTCCCCTCCCGTGGAAATGTTGAAGCCGCAGTTTTCTTGGGCAGCCCTTACCCTTGAGTTCGCCAGGAGGAAATCTCACTAGCTCTACACTTACAGGGCTTATAAGTGCATTTAATACTGCCTGAGTTATGCCCCATGAGATACTCTGTCATGAATTGTTCTAATTATTCTTGCCGTTCAAGTCCACCTCAAGTTTCCCTGAAGCACAGAATAGGCCCTGGGCATCTCACCCACGGAGCAGCACTCATGAGAGTCCGGGTTGGAGCACTGGGACTCTGGGGGAAAACTCCTACTCCATATGCAGTTGTGCTGCCATGGGATATATCTTGTCACCCTCATGGCATAGTACCAGAGACCTCCGACTGGAAACCCACAGTTTAACTTCTAAATTAGTTGCATTTTAATTATTTAAATTTTTAAAATAAAAGAAGGAAGACTTGGGTTTGGATTTGAATATTTGTTCTATCCTTCCCACGTTCTCATTTCCTTCCAGGATTCTTATTTCATATACATGTATTAGGAAGCTTAAAGTTCTTCTCCAGCTCAGCGATGCCCTTTTCATTCAAATCCTTTTTCTCTCTGTTTCATACTCTCTGTTTCATTTCGGATATATATATATAGTTTTTGTTTTTTGTATTTTTTTTTTTTTGCAGTTTTTGGCTGGGGCTGGGTTTGAACCCGCCACCCCCGGCATATGGGGCCGGTGCCCTACTCCTTTGAGCCATAGACGCTGCCCTATTTTTTTATTTTTTTGAGATGGGGTCTTACTTTTTGCCCAGGCTGGAGTGCTGTGGTGTCATTGTAGCTTACAGAAACCTTAAACTTCTGGGCTCAAGTGACCCTCCTGCCTCAGCCTCTGGAGTGGTTCAGACTATAGGCACATGCCACCATGCCTAAATAATTTTTCTATTTTTTGTAGAGATGGGGGGGTCTCCCTTCTGCTCAGGCTGGTCTTGAACTCCTTACCTCAAGAAATCTTCCAACTTCAGCCTCCCAAAGTGCTTGGATTACAGTTATGAGCCACCGCACCTGGCCCAGTCTCAATAATTGCTATTGCTATGTATTCAAATCACTTAATCTTTTCTTCTGCAATATCTGTACCCTTAATCCTATCCAGTGATTTTTTTTCTTCTCAGCTATTGTAGTTTATACCTCTAGATTTTTTTACTTGGGTCTTTTTAATATTATTATCATTAATTTTCTTTTTTTTTTTTTTTGAGACAATGTCTTACTATGTCGCCCTGGGTAGAGTGCCATGGCATCACAGCTTACAGCAACCTCAAACCCTTGGGCATAAGTGATTCTCTTGCCTCAGCCTCCCAAGTAGCTGGGATTACAGGTGCCTGCCACAAAGCCCAGCTATTGTTTGTTGCAGTTGTCATTGTTATTTAGCTGGTCCAGGCTGGAACCTGCCAGACTGGGTGTTATATGGCTGGCGCTGTAAACACTGTGCTACAGGCGCTGAGCCTTTAATATTATTTTTTTTGTCTCTAATCTTTTGAACATTTGGAATTGAGTTATGGTAATTGTTTTAATGTCCTTGTTTGCTAATTTTAACAATCGTGCTAGTTCTAAGTCAGTTCCAACTGACTGCTTTTTTCCTTCTCTTTATGGTACCTATTTTCTTGCTTCTTCGCATACTGGTAATTTTTTTTCTTTTGCTTTTTTTAAACAACTGTGTTGCCACAACATCTTTTCTTTTTATTTTTCAGAATCTTTTTTAAAAATTCAGATTAATATAAGGGTACAAATGATTAGGCTACATTGTGTATGTTTCTCAGGTAAGTTCAAGTTATAGCTAACCCCTTCATCTAGTGGGTGTGCTATATAATATGCCCATCAGGTAAGAACTTACCAATCCCCCTTCCTCCTCCTCTTTCTCTTCTCCCCCAAACCCCCTCAACTTTATGGGCATGTAATTGTTTTTCTGTTGGTTTCATGTTTAGAGATGGAGTCTTGCTCTGTCATCCAGGCTAGAGTGTAGTGGTATGATCATATTTCACTGCAGCCTCAAACTCCAGGGCTCAAGCCATACTTCTGCCTCAGCCTCCTGAGTAGCTGGGATTATAGGTACGTGTCACCACACAACCTACTGTTTTTTTTGTTTGTTTGTTTTGTTTCGTTTTTCTAGAGACATGGTCTTACTATGTTGCCCAGGCTGGTCTTGAACTCTGAACTCTTGGCCTCAACCAATCCTTATACATTGGCCTTCCAAATTGCTGGGGAGGCCAAGGTGTAAATTACCATATACAGCTGTAAGTTTTGTTTTGTTTTGTTTCGTTTTTTTGAGACAGAGCCTCAAGCTGTCACCCTGGATAGAGTGTTGTGGCATCACAGCTCACAGCAACCTCCAATTCCTGGGCTCAAGCGAGTCTCCTGCCTCTGCCTCCCAAGTAGCTGGGACTACAGGCGCCTGCCACAACGCCCGGCCATTTTTTGGTTGAAGCCGTCATTGTTGTTTGGCGGACCCAGGGTGGATTTGAACCCGCTGGCTCAGGTATACGTGGCTGGTGCCTTAGCCCGTTGAGCCACAGGCGCCGAGCCAATTGATGTTAGATCTTGAGCAGGTTATATAATCCTTGTGAGCCTCAGTGTACTCTTATGTGAAATACAGGTAATGATGGTAGTAAACACCTTGGAGGATTTGGGGATAATTAAAGAAGAAAGTCATATAGGTAAATTATGAAGAATTGGACTTGGAACAGAGCTAATGAACAGTAAGTGTCACCTTTATCACAACCAGCATCTGCTCTGAGGAAAGCCCTGGAGTCGACTAATATATAACATATTTTATATAACTAACAAAGTATTTCTAGAAAAATTCGGAAAGTTAAGCTGTGGGAGGGTTGGTTCTTCAGTGGGACAATATAGCTGGAAGATAAATCTTTGATTTAAAATTGAGGTACCATAAAATTTGCTATTCAATGGAACCATTTATATTCAGATTAAATGAAAAAAAACAGGGGAATGCTTTGACAATAGCTGAAATCTGGGATTTTCCCACACAAACCAGACTATGTGGTTCTCTATTCACAATCAAACCTACATTACAAATAACCTGTCCCTGAATGGAAAATACCAACATGGCACAGCTGACGTCTAGAATAAATCATTCTTACAATTTCACAAGTGTTGAAAAATAAGGACTAAAATTGTGCTTTCCAAATTTGTAGTAAATAAATTATTACATTATTTCACAGGCAATATTTGCCAGGAGGAGTTACTTTTTAGGTTTGTCTCTTATGCATAGCAACATAATGAATGAAATTACAAAAACGGTGTGTTAGCAGGTCATATCTTAATTTCAGTGGTTGAAGGGTGATGTATGATGCAGTGGAGAACCTTTGATAAAGATTTAGGGTAGCTAGATTATTTGGATCCTATTCTGGTGCCGTCACCAGCTGGCTGTGTGATCACAGGGAAATTACCAACCTCTGCTGTGTCACACAACTCCATCATCTGCAAAACGAGAAAAATGCCACCTGCCCTCAGTCCCTGGGAGACTGGCAATAAGATCAAATGAGTTGTCAGAGTAAGTGCTTTGAAAAGGTATGACAAAAGAACACTTATTTTTAGTAAAGGATGGAGCCTCACTCCTTCAATGGAGAGCACCTATATCTCCTTTTAAGCCACCAACTAGAATTGAAAGAAGCTAAGCATAATTATAATAAACCTCAAAAGATCTGGTCTCCTGGGCCTCGTCTTCCTCGCCCTCCCATTGTTGTGGCAGATGATTAATCATCAGGTTTCTTGACTTCCCTCTTTGCTAGCTGGACACCCCAGGGTTGTAGCCACTTGTCAAATTCATCTTTGTGCTTTGCAGATATCCAGGGCAAAAAGGCTTCCCTGGTGTTAGGGCATGCCAAAGCTGAACCTGGAACCCCCATTAGCCTAATTGACAGCATGACTTTCCCCTGAGGAGAAGAGTAATAATCTAGCTATTTATCTTGTCTGTAGGTTTATCACCACCCAGCTCAGGCAGAGATATTTAAATAAAAAAACGAGGTAAGGCACATTCTTCCCGGACCATGTGCTATTAAAGCCAGGTTGGGGGTCAGAAGAATGAAAGGGGAGCATCTGGGATTGTGGTCCTCTCTGTTGCTGCTTAATGTCTCAAGTGGCCTTGGAGAAGGGGCTGCTCACGAGGGCACTAGAGGACATCTCTTTGTGACTGGGAGCAGGCTGGAACTGCGTGGCCACTGCTACCCACGGAGCGGCTGCCTGCAAGTGGCTAGACTGCTGCTTTTCTGTGAGGCCCATTAGAAACATGAAGGGGCGGTTTAATTCTGCACCGAGATGTGTACAAATGTATGCCTCCTATTGAAACCTATGCAACAGCTTCCAACGTTAATTAAAAGCTAATTTTCTAATGAGGTGGTAACACTGGCAACAACATGCTATCAGTAAGAGAGCTGCAGCCAGCAGCCGGTGAGAGAACAGGCAGCCTCCCTCTTCCAGGATGGAACATCCTACCTGCCTCCATTAATTAGCCTCCAGCTATATTGCTTCAATGCTAGACACTAGTATAGATTGTCATAAAAATCATGAATTGCTTTGGAACTGCCAAGATATTATTAATACTGATTTTACAGCAACACTATTTCTAGCCTCAATATCACATACAATGAAATCCATTCCTGGAAATACGAGCGTTAAATCTAGGGGCAATGCCATGGGCACTCTGTTAGATCAAGTGTCACGGACATTTAAATCCTTTGGACAATTGTTAATTGTAAGTCAGACTTGTAATTAGCTTTAATAAATAGAGGGAAAGTACCTTAAATTAACTGAACTTATGTTGGTTTTGCCTCTTGTTTTGATTTCAAACACAGAGCCAGGCAGGATGACTCTTGGTCATTACCTTAATGATATGGGTCTCCCGGCCACATTCAGAACGTGCCAGACACCTGTGGCCAATCATTGGCATTCTTCACAGGGACTGTGTAATGATGTCATGCAAATAGCTGCTGAGCATCACTAAATAACAACAATGGCAACAACAAGCATTACTATAGAAACTTCAGGATTCTGGATGCTTAAGACATAGCTAGTTTGTTAAACCCTATCAGTAAATAATTTGAAGACATATTCAAAGTCTCTAAGATAATCTAAGAAACTGAATAAAATTTTATTATCTACTCTTGTAATGGTAAGCAGCAGGTAGAAAAATCTGCTTTGAATATATTGCTTCTGTAGGAAGTTCTTGCTGCCAGCTCAATGGGGGAGTAATTTTTCATTATTTGTTCACCCTCTTGGAAAATCACACAGACTTAATTCTTTACAGTTAACCGACCTTTATGTACACTCTTATTCTTGGCCCCTTACTTTCTCTTTCTTATATTCTCTTTCAGATTCTGTGTATTTTGTTCTTTCTTTCATTTCTATTGTCTCAGTCTCTTGTGTGCTCATTGTTTCTCTTTCACTTTTGTGCTCTTTTATATTCTAGTATTTGGTACAGCTCACTGAAGCTTATAGTTTAGTGGTACATCTATATGGTTACCCATTCATGGGAACTTCAGGAAATCCTCTACACATCTCACTGGCCCACACTGAGTCACATGCACACACACAAAGCAATCACCAGGAAGGGGGATAAGACCGTGTGATTGGTTTAGAGTAATCAGGCCTCATTCCTAGAGTTGGAGCTGGCCTGACCTCCCCTGATGCAATGGCTGTGCTGGGGGAGTGGGCGTTTGAGGAGAGTGTGGACACCTGAATAAAACTTGGGTTCTGTTTGGAAGGACATAGGAGGAAATGGATGCTGACTTAGTAACTATAGTGTCTACTACAGGATTATAAGTAATATTTAGAGCATGACAAACAGAGTGAGCAGAACAGGATCTCAAGACTAGATGTCAGGATTGTCCTGAGAAAATGAAATGACTAAAGTCAGACCCTTCAGAATGGAAGGAAGTAGAGCTGCATTTTCTATGGCACTAACATCTACAGTTAGCAGGTGTGAGGAAACTATTCCTCAGAGGAGGAACTGCCACATCATTCATTCTTCAATAGAAATTTGTTGAGTGCCTACTATGTACCTGGCCTTACAGATAGAACACTGAACAGGACAGTTTCATCTCAATAAACTTACCATTCTCTAGTGTGGGAAAGAGATGAAGAACAAGTTAAACATATAAACCAAGTAATTTCAGATTATGAAGAAACTCACACTGGTAGAGACTTCTTGGCTTCAGACAGGAGTAAGTACCATTAGCCAGGTTTTGCAAGGAAGGTCATTCTAAGGAAATGATGATAAAAATAAAGGAGTACTGGGAATTTTCCATGAGCTAAACACCAGTCAATGACATTCAGTTGAAAGGCAAGTTCCAGATAATTCTTAACTTACCTTCTGATGATTTCATTTCTGAAGCATTATTGTAGTAATTGTGACTAAGAATCACTACAAAGGACATAACTATCTGTGGAGAATTTTGTGCAGAATATTGGCTTATTCAATAAATTTTCCTTAAGCACTACTATGTGCCAAGCACTACCCTAGCCAAGTGCTAAGAAACAACATTAAACAAATAAAGTGCATTCCTGCTCCTGAGGAGCTGACACTCCCATCTAATTCCCAACCCATTAAAACACAAACAGTGAAGTAGATCCTAATCCCATTTACTAGAGGAAAATACCAGCTTAGAGATAATGAGTACCTAGATTAACATTGTATTTCAAAGCCCTGAATGTTTTTGATTATACACACTGCCTTAAATGAAGTAACAATATAAAACAACTGTGGTAGAAAATGCAGATGGCAACCAAATCTAATGAGGTCAGTTTTCAAAATATTCAGAGTAAATACAAGTATAATCCCATGACATGATATCCTAAAACAGAAATTATTAAAGTTAATTATTTATATCAAGAATTAGGCCAGTCCTGGTGGCTCACTCCTGTAATCCTAGCACTTTGGGACACAGAGACTAGATGATTGCTTGAGCTTAGGGAGCTCCAACCCAGGCTGACCAAGAGTGAGACCCCCATCTCTGCCAAAAATAGAAAAACTTAGCCAGGTGTGGTGACACGATCCTGTAGTCCCAAATACTTGGGAGGATGTGGCAGCAGGAAGATTTCTTGAGCCCAGGAGTTTGAGGTTTCAGGTGGCAGTGAGCTATGACGATGCACTCTACACTTTAGCAGGGGTGACAAAGTAAGGCTCTGTCTCAAAAAAAAAAAAAGGAAAGAAAGAATTGCATTGACTTAATAAATTTGATAATCCTAATGAAGATGAAAATGGGAAAATACCTAATAATGGGATTCTAATCAAAATTTGATCCATAAGGATTCATGGATAAAAATCATCAGTTTATAAATTTGCTGAACTTGCATGAAATTTGAATATATAGGTGCTTTACTCTGGGGACAATGTGCAAAGTTTTCATCAGATTTTCAGCAAGGTTCATTAATTCAAAATGATCCAGAATAGCCAATTTAGAAGTTACATATATGCCCAAATGGAGCTTTCCAATAAATTTCTATGTAAAAGGGGACACATATTAAAGAGCACATACAAAGAAAGTAACTGGATTTCTAAAGAATACCATCAGGGTTAAGCTCCCAGTAAATTGAAGTGAGTAAAAATTGCTAACGACAAATATTTAAAAGGTTTCAATTATGTATATTGCAAATAAGAGAAAGGGCAGGGAAGGTCCAGTTTACCTGCCTATTGCTCAGGACTAATTGTATAATACTGCCAGACACAAGAAGTGACCAGGTCTAATAAGGTTTGATGATTTTTCTGCTCTTGTCAAAGAGAATGGTCTTCAGAGAGGAAAGGAAGGACAAATGCCAGAAATTGAAGCCCCAAATGCATACCACTGTAAACATTTCTATTTATCTCAATTGTCTCATCTTTCAAATATTACTTATTTAGAACTTTAAGGAAACAATGTAAGTTCATCACTCTACCCTGATATCCTTAAGGAATCATGAAGTATTGAAGTTTTTAAAAAGTAGAAGTGGGGAAATTTAATTCTGATAAACAAAAGCTGGTCAGAGAATGTAACTATAGAAGAGAGTTTAGAGTTATTTAAAATGTATCTTGTGAGCATTTAAAATGAAGCCAACTTTGTACAATACAACCCTATCTTATTTTCTTTTAAGCTAATGTTTCTCAAATAAAACATCATGGAAAACAGTAAACATACTGCACACCAGTGTGTTTAATGAATTCTCTATCTGGGAACATTTAAGATTTTTTCTATAGCACACTACAGTATGACCTTAGATGTTAAATATAAAAACTGGCAAGCTTCATAGAAATGGTACTACATGCTCAATTACAATAGACCCTCCATAGTTGACCACCTTTCTACAATGACTACCTCCTTAAGCTGACCTCCTTTTCTTAGACCAGACATGCACCACATGTACGTATCAGCACAGTAGGCCTAATTCCTTATGTTGACCACCTCCTCATGTTGACCAGTTTGTTACAGATATCTCCCTTGGGTGGAGAACTTACAGGGTTCTAATTGTATATCCTTCTGAAAGAGTGATTTAGAAGTCAAATAAGCATAGTTAAAAGCGTGACTCTGGACTCAGACAGTTTTATTTTGGAATCCTAGATCCATTATTTCTAGATTATGACCTTGAAAAAATTACTTATCTAAGCCTCGGATTCCTCAGTGTAAAATGGAAATAATAATATTATCTACTTTCCACAGTGCTGTGAAGATCAAAGCAAATGAAACAGATAAAGTGCTTACCAGTAGGCCTAGGGTAACACCATGCTCAATAAATGATAGCATTTGTTTGCTATTAGTACTCCTAGATAATTAAACATAGTGGTTTTGGAAGTTGTCAACCCAAGCAATGATTAAGGAGAAGGGGCCAATAGAACAGCATAATAAATTTTAAAACTGTTAAAGAAATTATCATATGAGAAATATTAGTAATAAGCCCTAATCTTCTCACATGTTAATATAATGCTCCATTAAAATGCTATTAATTATCATTAATGTTAATTTTATTTCAGAGTGAGCCCTGCCAAAGTAGTCAGAGAACTGTGAAGTCATACATAATAAATGTCTAAAATATTATAAAATCATGTGAAGAAAAAGTATTGATGTACACATAAATGGTTCATTGAAAGTAATGAAGGAAACACAACCACTGCAATTTGCATATTTATAAATGCAGTTCTGTTTTTTAGTGTCTAGCTATTCAGAACAGTGGAAAAGATATCTGCTTCTCAGTGAGTCTGTGTCACACTTATCACTCACTGAGATGCCTTGCCAAGCACTGCAGATTCAACAGGACGGGGCTTTAGTGAGCTCAGTCCTTAATTCGGGAGTGTGCTTGGTAATTCTGGTTATGCTAAATAAATGACCCTTTCCTACTGATTGTTACTCCACCCTCATACTATTAGACATTCCTATTTATTCATTTATTCATTTATTCTTTATTCAGTCCATGTATTGAGTTCCACCTACATACAATGCCAGCATAGGAAAGGGTAGGTTAGACCCGGCGTCAGCACCTGGGGAGATAACAGGCTACATGAATAATTCTAATGCTTGATGGGCTGTGGAAAGTCACTTATGAAAGGTAGAGTCAAAGTGCTCCAGGGAGGAAAGAAAATGTCATTTCATTTGAAGCACCAGTACTAAAAGATCTGTGACCGAGTTGGTGATGACAATGGAGAAAGAACCTAGACAATAAGGACCGAATGATCAAAGCAGAAGGGAAAGAACCCTTTAGTGCTGGGGAATGGAGGAGGTTAATTGGCTTAGAACAAGGGGTTTATGCAGATTAAAGCCTTTAAGGAGTGAGCAGAGGACTTCAGATTGAACGAACCCCAAGGACATTGAAATTTAGGGTGAAAGAGAGAGAAAGGAGGCCACAGAGAAGGCTATAAAGAATCAGGAAGGAAAGTGAAAAAGTTGGCAAACTTGGTGTAACAGAGGTCATGAGAAAAAATGGTATCAAGCCGAAGATAGCTTCCAACAATATTAAGTGCCACAGACAGGCAAAGTAAGAACTGAAAAGTGTCCACTGAGTTGGCTATCTGGGAGATTATTAGTAATCTCAGCTAGAGGGGATGTGGTAGAGAGGTCAGAGAATATATGTCACAGTACAAGACACGAGGAATGAAAAGGAGATAAATGGAGATGAGCCTGAACAGAGATGAGATCTGTGGTTGGGAAGAGATGACAGAAATGGTAATAATATAGATTTGAAAGAAGATGCTTAAGGTAAGGGAGAGGAGGGCAGGATTCAAGACAGCACAGTTGTGAAGGACAGAAAGTGAATCCTGTCTGGAAGGAAGGAAAGAGGCATTGCTCAGGACAGCTAAGTTTCTACAAAGATGGACCACTGGTAGAGGGAGACAAGATTTTCTCTCTTTTAAGGCTGAATAAACATTTCATTATATGTACACGCCACATTTTCTTTATCTGTTCATATGTGGTCTTAGCTACTGTAAATAGGCCTGCATGTGCCTAATTTCATAAAAGTTAGTATCTTTATAAGATTTCATAATGAGATTAGAGTTACAATAAAAAATGCTAATGCAACACAAAATTACAGAGATTATTTTGTAGTAATTAAAAGAGTAGTAAAACTTGAGTTGTTGTATATTTATCTTTTGTAAAAAAGCACAATATTCCAAATTTGCTAACCTGTTCTTTATTGGAACACTTTCTTTGCTTGGATCATAGGACACCAAACTCAGTTGGTTTGCTTTATTGCTAGCATTTCTAGCCATCTTTCTTGGAGCTATACCAGATTGCTGATTTTTTAACCTTAGAATGCCCAGTGGCTTTTTCCTAGGACTTCCTTAGTGCACTCATTCCCTGGGAGACCTCTTCCAATTTTATGACTCCCAAATTTGTGTTTTCAGAATGGATTTCTCCCCCAAAATTGAATGTACTCAATCACCTATTCCACATCTCTAATGATCTGGAATTTAAAATCTTAAACTGCACTGGCCACTCGTTCAGCACTTGGAATATGGCAGTGACCAGACAAAAATCTCCACCTTTATGGATCTTCCATTCAGTGGAGGGACACTGAAAATAGAAAATATGCACAATAACTAAAGTGAAATATATGGAATGTTCAAAAGTGATAAACGCTGAGAAGTGAAGAAATAATGCTATGTAGCTTACGAGTGCTGGGGCAGACGGGACACCAGGTTGAAATTTTAAATGAGTCATTAGGGTGGTGCCTTGCTGAGAATATGACATCGAGCAAAGATTTGAAAGAGGTGAAACTGTATATAATAGAAGCAATAGTCAGTGTAAGGGCCCTGAGCTCAAAGCACGTCTGGTGAAATCAAGAAAAGTCTTCATTGTGACTGAGGCAGTCAGTGGGTGTATGCAGGCCGTCATTCCCCACTTTCTCTATCTCAATAGTACTTCTCACCACCTAGAATATTATGTTTGTATATTTGTATTTGTTTTTTCATTTGTTTATTTGTGTCTTTGTCTACCTACTTCCCCAGAATGTAAACTTGTAGACATAGATGTTATTAGTTTAAGTTTACTGCTGTACTTCCAGTTGATAGAAAGTGCCTTGCATATAGTAAAAACACAATAAATATTTGTTTAGTGAATGAACAAATATGAAAGAATATGGCAATATAACAGACTGTGTATGTCTATATTTATGAGTTGTTTGATTTAAGATAGTAAAAATTTGAGTACTATTGTAATCATAAATAGAGGATGGGGAACAAATAGTTTGTGTATTTTATATGAACTTGAATGTTTCATTAAGTCTAAAAGGCTAAACAGCAAAGTAAAAATATATAAATATTATCAGTGAAATAACAGGCGTAATATAATGTGGGCTTTTTTTTCTGGTTAGTTTTTGTATTTTTTCAATTAAGAACATTTAATTGTATATTAAACAATGATAAAACTTCATCTATATATAAAAACATACATTTATACATGATATTTGCTGAATTGGCTTGAACTTTTGTAAGAGAGGCAGGAGGATTACTGTATATTAGAGCCTTGCTTTGGGATTTTATTGTAATTTTTGATTCAGTAGACTATAATTGTGGTATACCTCCACAAGCCACAATTTAATGAACCTGAAGCCTCATTTCTAGGACCAAAGAGGATTGGGAACCTGGAGCTCAATAATGCTGTTTTGTTTCATTAAATGTTCTTACTGTCTGTGTGGAAATCAATGTGACTTGTCCCTGACAGATGATAAAAGGCAGCAGACATCATTAGTGTCCATCACATGACTCCTAACACCTACCAGAGAAAGGGCCTCTGTTTGCTCATGATCAGAAGTAAAATCTTTCTACAGATTGATTTGAAATTGCTTCTTAACTTCACTGTTCAGATCTAGCCATGAAGCCATGAGTGGCTTCCTATTCCAACCTTCTTCTGAGGTTTTGAATCATTTCAGTTTCAGTTCTGTATTTCAGGATGTTTCAAGGGACAGCCATGTTCACAAAGAAAGAAGGCTCCATGGAATGCTTTATTAGAATTTCAAAAAAGTGCCATCTCTCAAACTGCTCATTACTAGGAACAACCTGATGCCAGGCAATTTATGATTATTAAAACATATAATTTGCATTTAAATTAAATGAATTAATAAATAGCAGAGATTAAAAATGTGTTATATTTTCTTATTGTTTGCTGCTTTAATTTTTATACGTGCTAAAGTAAAGTGTAAAATTTATGAGTTTTACTTTGTTTTTTATTCCTTGTACAGTAAAGATACTGAGCAAAATATAAATTAAAGAAATTAGTCTCCATATTTCCAACCTTTTCTGGAGAAGGTATCCTTAGATGTGTGTTTTTCTCAAAACATGGCTTTAAAAAAAAGCTGTACCATATTTTATTTGTTTTAGAAGATATTTCTCAATATTTACCTATGTAGGAAACTATTTGAAAATACAAATATCTCATATGTTTTGTTTATAATTTCTTAAGTAAAATAATCTTTACCAATAAATAATAGTCTCGATTATCAATAATTAATATTTACTGAGAAACTATTGTGTGTAGGTTATCATACCCGGTACTATAGTGAAAATCAAAACTATAAGATCCCTTTCACTTAAAGCATTGAGTTCAATTATTGATATGAAACTTAAAGCCACAAAATATTTGAAAATAAAAAACATGACAAACCTACAAAAGAGAGAGATCTGTACTGTACATATTCACCCTAAAAATGATCAGTTCTAAACTCCATTCCCAAATAGATTCTGGGACTAGGAAATGTGTCCTCCTGAACCTGAATCTCCCCTGAAGTCCTCCCTCAAAATGATAATATCAAAAAGGAGAGAAAGATAAAATTACAAATGACTTATTGACATGACTCATGATAAAATTACAAAATGACTTTTGCCTTGCTAAGAAACAGACAATGCCATGAACATTGTTATCTATAAAAAGAGAGATAAATAACACATTTCAGCCAAACTCCTAACACAATTGTAGTCTGTGGGTATTTAAAAAAAAGGAAAAGGGAAGCTTAAGAAACACCATGAAAATGTGGAACACATGGATAAGGTACAGACTCTAGAAAAAAAAATGTGCACACCTGCGTGGCAAATCTGATAATTTACAACATTGGCTACAGGGAAGAGTTTTAAAAGTGAGTAATATTGAAGAACCCAGCAATGCATGCTTCCTAGAAAGAGTCATGCGAGTAGAGACAAAATCATGCCCTAATGATGTAGCAGAAATGAGAATGAAGAGAGGAAGAGAAAATTAAATTTTTTTTCATTAATTAAAAAGCAACAAGGTGTTTTGGTCCTTTGCATCTCCCCTACCACTAACAGCATTCATTAAAGACATTGGTCTTACAGAAAAGGGTATTCTGGACTTGGAATTTGACCCCCAAAATATCTAATGATGTGGAAAAAATCGCACTAACTCCATACAAAGCTAATGGAAAAAGAAAGTAAAAAATAAAAATAAAAACACTTTAGCAGATGAAATGCTCCTTAACAAAAACAAGACCCTGCCCACCAAAAAAATGAGAATAGTCTAATACAATTTTTAGTTCAGCTTAACTTCAAGTTTAATTTAAAAATCCTCAAACAACTATTTACAGATTAGATGTAGATGTGTGGACATAAATACATATACTAACTACAATCAGGCTTTTAAATTAAAGAACATTAGTGAGAAAATAAAAGAGTGATGCAATGAGCCTTTATTGGTCACTGTAAAGGAAGTGAAGAAAAAGACAAGTCCATATCAGAAATAAAGAATAAATTAAAAGATACCAAAGGTATACTAGATGGTAGTGAAAATTTAATAGGGACTTCGAAGAAAAGCAGGAAAACAACTAAGAGAATAAAAATGAGATAAAATAACAAGTAAAATAATCAAAGAGAAAAATGCTTGAATTGGAAGACAAGCAACAAAATTCAACACATATTGAAGTCTTTGAAGAAGAAAAATAAAACAATGTAATATAACTGTTATGTAAAACTATAGTCTTAGTAAACTTATTAGAACTAAGAGAAAAATGTACTATTACTATTCAATGGCCCCATTTTGTGCCTTGGAAACTCAAAAATGATAAACTCTGAGATATATCCTCAGAAAAAAATAGAATTTAAATACAAACATTTAAAATATATAGATAGTCAGATGAAATTACTTACAACGCTGAAAAAATTAAACTGCAGAAAAAGTAGAATAAAATCATTAATACTTTTATAGGTAATAGATGAGAGTCAAAGAATATCATGTAAGGCTTACATACTCTACGTGGTAAAAGGTAACTTATTTTTAAAAGTATGTTAAGGGCACTGAAAATGTATATGTGGAGGAGTAAGCATTTGTTTAAAAATACCCACTTTCAAAAATAACAAAATATTTTATAAATATCAAGAAAGTACAAAATAAGGGGAAGCACACATAATAAAATACACTAGTAAATACAACATAAACTTATGTACAGAATTGATACCACTACAGCAGGCAAGGCACATCAAAAATATAATGAGTTCAACTCAAATTTTCTAATTGGTTCACAGAAAAGATCCCAACCTTACATCCAATGTGAGGAACATATCTAGTATACAGTGATATAAAATCATAGATTTTATCTACTTGATGTGTTTCAACCCATTGCCCATCATCCTTATTTTTAGTACTGAAATCAGAGAATTTGATTATTATGCTTAATCTCAGAAGTACTCTCATTAAAGTTATAAAACTTTAATGCTTTTACATTATTCTACATTTTTCTGAAAGTAATACCAACTGCAATCAGATTTTTAAAACCTCACTAAGAAAATGACATGTGCATAAAACACTTGTAGGATATGCCAGGAACAAGACTGAGATATCCACTAATGACATTCTACACAACAAGATACCTAAGGTACTAGTCCAAACTACAAGGATGAGAAAAAGATAAACAGTACTAGAGCTGGAAGGGAAGAAACGAAGCCATCACTATTTGAATACAATGTTATGTCCTAATACAAAATTCATGAGAAACTTTAGGCTAATTATTAGAATTAATAACTTAGTTTAGTAATATTATTTCATATAAGATCAATATACAAATCCTTTCCATTTATATACATCAGCACTAATAAGATAATAAAGATTAAAAGTAATCTATTAATAACCCCCAAAAAAGGTATGAAACTTTTACAAAAAATTTTTCTTATGTTCCTGAAATAATAAAAAAGACTCAAATAACAAAAATATATGTTTGCTGGACTGTAGACTGAATATATTAATGTGACAATTTTTTTTCAAGTTGATTTAATGGAATTGCAGGAAAAATTTTAGCAGGGTTTTTAGGTAACTGGAAAAGCCATTGCTAATATTTGACAGAAGTTGGAAGGACTACAAATAACCAAATTAATTCTGAAAAACAAGGTTGGGGAGTAGCCTCGTAATAGCCAGTCAATTATTAATGTATAGTTATTAAGACAATGTATTATTGGTACAGCGATGGACAATGGCATACATGTATCATGAAACAGAAGAGTATAATGATCTTATAGAACACGGAATCTTTATCGGAGCCTCTAGACTTATATTTGACAGAGGTGGCAAAGGAGGTCAGTATAGAAAGGAATGAGTAACTCAGTAAGTGAAACTGGGACAACAAATGTAGAAGAAACATATGGATACTGGATACAACAGTTTGTAAGGGGTGCTTGAGAGAAAGTTGAAGTAGGGCAAGAAGGGATATGTCTCAAAGGTGTGGGAGGAAATTATTATTTTACTTTGGTGATGAGGGTAGTAGTCCTTACTGGTAGGATGGTATTTGAGTCAATGGAAGAAAAAAATGAAACCCACACCATGCATAAAAATCAATTTCAGATGAAAGACTTAAATGTAAGAGAAAAAGAACTATAAAACATTCAGAAGAAAACATTAGAATTTTCATGACCCAGGAGTAAGGAGGCTTTCTTCATGTCTCAGTAACTATAAAAAAAAGGATATGTTTGATTACATTAAAACCAAAGAAAGTAAAAATATAAGACACAAACTTTAACAATATATTTGCAACACACAAACATACATATAATTGATAAAGTCTAGTATCAGAACATACAAGTAGATAGAGAATTCATGTTTATATTTTTAATTCTGAAAAATTTAAAATGGACAAAAAAGTAAAAATATCCTTCACAGAGAGAAAAAATCAGTGGATAGTAAATCTTATGTAAAGATGTTCAACTTTAATAATAATCATGAAAATGGAACTTTAAAAGTTAAACATCTTCATATATATTTAAAATTGGCAAAAGTTTAAAAAGGCAATACCAAATGTTGGCAAGTTGGGCACTGGATACATAAATACTAATTTTGTAATATCTCATCTGGGTGCAGGTATACATATTAAAACATATACATCTTTTATATATAAATCACTTCAGAATAAAAGATAAAGATAAAAATGCAGATATCAGGGCACCCATGAAAAAGTGCTACATAGTAAAGTTTCAAAAAGCTGTCTAACAATTAAATGTCTGTTTATAAGAGATTAATAGCTACCTGAGTATAAATTTTCTCCAGCAGCACTGAATAATGTTTTGCTGATAAACACATGAAATGTAGGAAGACCACACTATTTTTTAAAAACTTCTTTTCTGCCTTTGTAGTTTTGTCTTAGGAGTTTGTGTCTAAAATTTCTTGAAAACTACTTGCTTATTCATTTGAAAAAACCAACAGCTTAGTCTTTTTTCCTTTCTTTTGAGAATAATACAAAACAAAACAAAGTTGCAGCACCACTAGGGAGTTGAGTAGCCAGGTAGGTCAAGTGCAGGCATCTCTCTTTTTTATAGGGGAGGCCTCCCACCTCCCACAAACACTACAGTTGGTATAGGATTAGGAGCTCTTGCACTTAAAATGCAATGTGTCTGATAAAAGACTAGAAGTAACTGGGGGAAAAGTACCATTCCACCCTTCCCAATTTCCACATTATACTTCTTGGAATTGTTCATAATTTTCATAGAATTCCATACTTCTAGGGCAGTGATTCTTAATGGTATGACTAGGGGCAAACCTGACCTTGGGGACATTTAGGAATGTCTGGAGCCATATTTAGCATCATAACTGGAGCAGAGGTAGTGCTCCTGGCATCTTGCTGCATATTAGCATCTAGGCATGTGTCCATCCTACAGTGCACAGAACGGACACCCCAAATGCCATTAATGTCAACATAAGAAACTCTGTTTAGGGATGAGGTGCAGTATTAATTTATTAAAACATATTAGCTGTGTATATACTGTAGGTCTGGTGCTTGGCATTGGAGATAATAGCAATGAAACCCATAATTCCTTCCTAAAGGAACTTGGAGCCCAATAGGAGAATCAGACACATAAAAGGGTAATTATTATGGAATAAATTATATGAAGGACACAGAAAAGAGTCACCTAATTTAGTCTTGTGTGAGAGGGATTGGGTGGTTGAAAGAGAAAGTCAGGGAAAATCTGGAAACAGATGAGTCTTCAAAGATAAGGAATTTTCCACATTAAACAACAAAAAATAATGGCTTTAAGGCAGAGAAAGTGAAGAAAGTTCTCAATGAGGTCAAAAGGGCATTAACCACCTTCCTATCCCTCTGCACTCTGTGTACTCTATATACCAGCTGGAATAGGCTGTGCACTCACGTGTGTCTTTTACTGGCTGACTCTCACTGGGAATACTTTCACATCTTTTTCTATTTTTCACTTTTTTCTGTTTCATGAAACAATCCCATCTCTCAAGATCACGTGCCATATAGGAACAAGAGTGTTGCTTTGTCTGTGTTCGTGTGTGTATTTAATGTTCACTGATTTGTCACAAGCACAAAGAACAATGACTGGCATTTAGCAAATTCTCAAAATTTTTTTTAAATGGACAATGAATAAACTCAAAAATCAGTTCTTCTCTGAAGTGCTCATCAACTTCTCACTGTTGGGGGAAATAAAACTCATAACCATCTTTTTCCATTGTGCTTTTGTTGTGGAGTTACAAAAGATAACATATTAGCACCTATTAAGTCCTTAATGGCTATTGAGTGAATATAAAATATTAATAGAAGAACATAATGGAAAAACAGATCGACTAGATGTATGGACTCATGATGTATCTCAGTAAGGTATTTCCCTTCTAATCCTCCTTGCCAAGTAAAGACTGAAGGATTCACTCAAAAAGTAAAAATCACTTATAACTCAATACTCAGAGATAAATACCCTTTACTTCCTGCTAAAGATTCTACCAACATGCTGAAAAGGACACAAACGCATAAACACACAGAGACGTGCACTTAGATAAAACAGCATTTTATCTCATCTTTTATAACTGCTTTTCCCACCTCTCTTGATGCATTAAATATAAATGTATATCATTTTAATAAATCTATCAGGTTTATTTTATGGATGTAGCATAATCGTTTAAACAGACTCCTTTAAGTTAGAAATTTATGCAGCTTTCATTTTTTTTGATGTTATAAGCATTGCTGTTGTTAACATGTTTTTATGCACTATCATCATTGTAATCTATAGATAAATTTCTAAAGTATATATGAAACTTATGACTTTTGAAGCATATTACAAAAGAGTCTTCCAGAAAGTGTGTGAGATCATCCTTCCCCCAAGCAGTGTATAAAAAGGATTGTTTTTTCACATTCTTAATTAACACTGAGTACCAGGCTGCATGTTAGGTTTCAATTTAATGTGTTATAATACAACAATATTTCCTTCATGATTTATGACTTATGAACCAAGGCTAAGAAATAATTCCCCTACCAAAAGATTCTAAAACTGTCTATAATTTCTTTTAATTCTTTTTATGGTTTCATTTATTATATAGAAATCATAAATTCTGTCAGAATAATTTTGTTTTAAGTCAGGGTATAGGAATTTTTTAATTTCCAAATGGATAATCAATTGTTCTAGTATGTTTAATAAAAAAAGTGTCTTTCTATGAATATATGATAGATTAAATACATATTTATATCTATTTCTGGAAATCACACAGTTTCCTTTTGAACTTTCTACTATTCCTTGAATATGACATGATTCTAATTATTATAACTTTATAATAGATTTTAATATATTGCTGATTAAACTTTCCTTTCTATTTACAAATTAGAGAAAAATTATATTTATAAAATATTGAATCTTCTCATCCAGGGAGACAGTTGGTCTGTTCTTCAATAAAGTTTCATTATGTTACTGTGTAGATTTTTTCTCCAGTAAAAATTTATTATATTTCTTGCTAATTTTTTTACATAGTCCATAATTTTAACTGCAATTGTGAAAGATTTTTCCTCTTTGATATTCAAATAATTACTGTATTATTTTATGTATACATATAAATATATACAGCTATTGATTATCATGTTTATTTTCTACATGAAAATTTTATATAAAACTTACTCCAATATTTTGTTAGATTTTGTTTTTAGACAAGTATATAATTTGAAAACATTAGTTATTTCATTTTTCCTTTTGGGGGGCCATATTTGCTATTTATTCCTATTGCTTTTAAAATCTGATTGCAGTCGGTATTACTTTCAGAAAAATGTAGAATACTGTAAAATCATTAAAGTTTTATAACTTTAATGAGAGTACTTCTAAGATTAAGCATAATAATCAAATTCTCTCATTTCAGTACTAAAAATAAGGATAATGGGCAATGGGTTGAAACACATCAAGTAGATAAAATCTATGATTTTATAACAATAATTAAAACAACAACAGCAATAACAGTAATAAATCTTCATTGGTTGTCAGTAGAGAGTACTAACCCATTGCTCAGAAATTTCATAAAAGGTAATATCCATGTCTTTCTCCTTCTTTCCTGTATGAGCTGGATATTAGAGTAACTAAATAGTTAGCAAAGAAAATACTATTTAGAACAGTAATTCCTCTTAATAAATGCTGAAAAAATGACAGAAAATCATCACTTTGCAATGCCTGATGCCTAATGAGATGGTAAATCTAGGAAATGATCATAAATAGATGCTAAAAGCTACATATGAAATGTTGATGGAAAACTTGTTTTGGAGGTAATTATGTTACTAGCATATGAACTCGCTGATAAATTTCAACAAGTGAAACAACCAGGTATCATGTGCCTCATTAAGTACTATGAAATACTCTTGGCTTAAAAACAAATAAGCAATAACAATAAAAAACTGTCTGCATCGAATCTAGCCTAAGATCTAATCACTAGTTTGTAGAAAATAGGAAAAACAGAGGAATGAAATGAACAGCATAATGAAAAAGACCAAATCTAGAACAGCAGACATTTAAAAAGACAAATAACTTGGTTTCATCACCAAATCAATGGCATGAAAGATAGAGAGGTTTATTATAGAAGAAAAGAAATTTAAGAGACATTCAATTAAATACATTATGGACCTTGATTTAGTATCTAATATGAATAGATATCTTGGAAACAATTAGGGACACTTGAATACTGATTTTTAGATGATATTAAGAAATAAGTATTTAATTCTATTAGCTAATAATGGCTTCCTAAAGCAATATTCTTGTCAGACACACTGAGATATTTACACATAAAATGACAACACATCTGGGGTTTACTTTAGAACACTGCAGGTTACAAAAAGATGAGGAAAATACATAAAAGAGCTAAGAAATACTTGTAATTATTGAAACTAGATGATGAGTATATTGGGTTTATTATAATATTCTCTCTACTTTTGTGTAATACAAGTAGTTAGTGATAAAAAGGAAAGCAGGAAGGAAGAGACCAGGAGAAATAACTGAGGAACAATGCTGAGTTTAAGTAAATGAGTAGAGCTCAGCAATAGCATAAGTACATATTTGAGTACAATTGAGTGCTAATCCACTAAACTAGAAGGGAGGTTCAAAAACAACAAAGAGAATGTTAGAGATTGGAACTGACAATTGAGGCAGTTAGAGCAGAGAGTAAAGAGTTGGAGAAGAGAGCAAACACTCTCAAATGAGATGCCTAGAAACTAAATACCTAGAAGGGCACTTGCTGTCTAAATCACAAATGTTTGGGAACCAGCATCATAAATAATATTTCATGTATGGATTACTTTAGTCTGTCAACTTCTCTCACACTGTTGTTTCAGGGAAAGCATCCTAACAGGGGCTAAGCTAATGAATTCCATCTCATGGCTGCAATAGTGAGAGTTATATCCACCACCGTTTATTTATAAAACCTTTTGTAAAACAAAATGCTGCAATTTAAGAGACCTTTAACATGTCTTAGGTCTCACTTTATAAATATGAAAAAAAGTAAAACTAAAACCTCTGAATTCTGTGTTATGCTAGGACATACACAGAAGGCAATCCAAGGGAGACCTGCCTTGTCACTTTCCATGAACTACAGAAGCAATTTGTCACAAGCAGATGGATAGTTGAACACTAAAAAGGATGATAAACTAGGAAGAAATTAGATATTGAAATCAATTTCTTTTAGGCTTACCATGAAACTTCAGTTTCACACAAACAATTGTATTTGAAGAAGTCTAAAAAAAAAAGAAATGCCATACCAAGATGGGTGCCCGTGAAAACAGAACTTTACACATGCTATAGCCTTTATAGTCACCATTTACTTGATTGGTCCAAATATTTATAGTTCATTGTTATGACTGCTAAAACTGGCAACCACTAGGATTGTTGTCTCAATTAGGACAGTAAACAGATTGTCTCTTTTTTTAATGAAAAAATCTAAAATGTAATACTTCACAGTTTAACATGTTTATTCATCTAAACGAGCTAAAAAATAATGGTGCGACATCTGTTCGAGAGGCATTGGTACCTCAAATTTTGGCTGCCTCCCCACCAATTTGGTTGTTGTTTTAAAAAATGAAGAATAGGAGGGAGTACTGTCATCAAAAAATCTTCTGGCATGTAAAGTATCTTATATTTCTTGAAATAAGGATCTCATATCTGTTGCTAGGGATAAAAAAATAAAAAGATTGTATAACAAGGAGGTACTTTGCTGAATACGGCTGCAGCTTAATTGTTTTAAATGAGTTACTGACCTACTATGCATATTTCCATCCTGGTACGGCTCTTCACATGACTCTCCCAGTTCCCTCTATGCTTACCTGTAGAGATAAGATCTGAACAAAATTGGTAAGAATGTTTCTGTGGATACTAAATGCATCTGCTACATTTTTTTTTTTTTTTTAACTATGGGTTGCACTGATTCTAGATATGGTGTCAGTGGAACAAAATCTAGCAAACATCATTCTATTCAGGCTGTATTGGAGCAATTCTAATAAAAGAAGGCAGTGCTGCTAAGGGAGAAGTGGTAGGAATCTCCCCAAAGAAACCCCAGGTAAGTGTAAAGAAGTCTGATTGTTGGTCAGGAAAGAATACAAAATTATCTTAGGTAGTCTCTGGCGCCACAACATTAAGTCATGGATGAAATACCTTAATGTTGAATAAGTTTAATTTCTAGAAGTTTATTTCTGAAGCTCATGTATAGCACAATTCACTCTAATGAATTACCATTGACTATAGAATTTTGGAGCATGGAAAATACAGTGTTTGAGTATTCACATAAGCATTATAATAAAAATTAAGTTCTGGTTTCATTTGGAGTGAAGTCGCAAGCTAAATTCAATGCAAGCCCTGTGTATGCTTGTACAGTTTTTAATAAATACTGAGACTATAAAATAGCACATTTTATTTTCTAGAGAAAGCAATGTTTCTAGTGTACAGAAACCTTAATGCCATTTTTCTTGATCTTAAAGAGAATGAAGATGAACATATATATCATGATACAACCCAAATGCTAAATGTTAAGAGTTGACCATATTGTGATTTTTAAGCTTTATCTACTGACTTCAAAAAATTTTTGGTCATCTACTCTATGCCATAATTGTGCCAGACTCTGAGAAGACTAAAAGATATTAAGTTAAATTTTAACATACATTTATTAAATTTATATTCAGTTACTATATGTTTGGAATTATAGAAATGAACAAGAACATACTCTCAGGATCTTATAATCATTAGTGAGGGTGAGAGAACTTCTATTGTCTTTATGGAAAATTGAGAAAAATAGAAAATCCTTAAGTATCTTGACACCTAAAAATAATGGCCCACTCGATATTTGTGTTAAAATACTCTTTTGTTTTAAAAGAAACAAAGATGAAGTTATATAATACTGTATCTCATCTCAAATAAACCTATATTCTTCACCCTATATAAACTTGCATGCAAAATAAGATTGAGCAACTCTTCAAACTTCAGTCACAGACTTTATTTTAAGTCTGCTGCATTAGTTGAAATTTATGTTTTAGGGTATGTTAACAAATAGAATGCAACATTTTGAAAAGTCATTATAAATTTTTCTGGTTTTGTCTTCTGAATTACTCTGAACAGTGAATTATTGGAGGGAAAATACTCATGCCTAAAATTGGTGTCTGGTGCCAGTCTCAGATTTACGCCAAACACCACTTGCTATTCAAAAGTGTGGAAGAAAAAGTATCCAATGTACTCAGCCCTAATATAGAGCTAATTTATAGCTTTCATATGAAGGCTAAAACCCAATTATAGCACAAGAATACAGGGAAAAGGGAAAGGGAGGGGAGGGGAGGGGGAGGATGGGTGGAGGGAGGG